>CAXIVR010000003.1:171237088-171274588 GCA_964035755.1 Teleogryllus oceanicus
CTTATTTTATCGTTTTTACAAATTTTTCTTAAAAGACGCACGATAGTTTGGAAATATTTTGAACATTTTCTTATATAGTTAATGCGAGACATTACCATCTGATCGTGCAGTCTTCAACACCGACTCATGAGGAAACTTCGGAGAACAGCTGATGAAATCTGCTATTATAATTGAGCTCTACATATCCGATATACGTTTTGATTTTCATTAACGGAAATTCATTTTTCAACATATTTCTTTCGTCTACACTACTAAAAATATTACAATGTATTAAGCACCTATGATAGCACAATTATTACCCGTGAGTAATGCCACTTTTTCTTAAAATATCATTTGGGTTATTAAACGACAAATGTTCGCTCGTTCACGTACAACAAAAGATAAAGTGTGCTTATGACAAGTAATATTGTTTCAAACAGAGAATAAAAATGTACATTATTTCAACGAAGTATGAAGAAGTTTTATTGTATCGTATGATGCCCCCTTAACACTATTCCACAAATTGATCATAAAAAACCAAAGAAGTTAAAATTAACTTTCTTTTATGCATTTGATTATTGGCTGCGCTCTATTCTTTAATATACGTCACTACTTCCAACAAAAATAGTCTCTGTTAGCGGGAATGAATACCTGCCAAGATCACAGGATCCGATTGTTGGCAGCCCAAGCTCGTACACGTTGGAATTTCGACACGGCACACGACCAGCTCTTTTCATGGGACAAGCGCGTACACGGTCGCTAATTTGGTGACCTCGTCCATCTGACCCGCGACATTCTCGAGTGACGTATCTGCGAGAGCGAGACAGCGAACGAGCGAGAGCGTTGTGAAGATGTGGCGTGTCTGAGCCCGATTAAACTCGTCGAAACCCACGAAAACTGGACGCGGGCGAACAGTAGTCGATCGAATCGAAAGCAGATGAAAAGTAATGAAATCTATTTATAATGTCCGATAAGGCTAATTTGGCCCGATTAGTGATGATGAGGCTTGATGGGAGACAACGAAGCCCATTTAATCCGATTCGCCGCGGCGACAGGGGCGGGCACCCATTGAAGAGCCCCCGGCCACTGCACGGCCCAGCTTACGGCCTGCGAGCCTTTGAATGGAGAAACCACAATGCAGGAATGTAATATATTATTTACGATTTGGACTATGTATTTTTAAACAAACTGTAACAAATATTGTACCTTGGTTTCTGGGTCAATGATCCCCATTGTGATCAGGTGTTGCGTCCAGTTTCCGTGATTCCTTAAGCAAATGCTGAGGTGGCACCTTGTTTTGAGGCACCTTGAGGAGTTAAATGTAACTGTATTATCTGTGCGCGTGTTATAGAATTCAGTAGGAAATATAGTTATTCAAATTATCGTTCTCCATGTTGCCGCGGCAGAAGTAAATTCTTTCAAGATAAAGTATCGGAAATTTTTAATCGGTTTGGATTTCATTAGGAAATTAACATAAATTTATTTATATTTTAACAACTATTACACGAATATGTATATAATATCAAAAATTGTGAAATAGTTATAAACGGTGAATCGATAATGAAGGGCAGAGTTCAGCGACTTATACGGTAATAAAAGTATTTGACTCAACATTGAAAGTAATAGTTTTTCGCGGTGAAGCGTTGTGAATCATGGGGTAAATTATATGTCATCCTGCACCGTGCATTTCCATCAATGCAGATTACAAATACCATGGTCAGCGGATATCCGATGTTTTAAAATTTTATTCCCACTTCTTCAGTGATGAATGCGTAGTATTCAAGGCGTAGCTATTTTCCTCTACTTTTGTTTTACTTGCTTGCAGATGGTGTATTTGCAACACGAGTGCGAACGATTGGGAGCTACTACCTTATAGATCCCGAAAAAACTGCCAGGTTCACACATTTATAAGTTTCGCAACTCGCCGCACTGATGATTGATTGATTTTTTCGTGATTCCGGGCACGTCAACTGCTTTGGTCATTAGTCCCGTTAGTGTAGTGCATATTTTTTCTCCGGAGATGGCGGTGATCTTCCCTCACTGGGTGGCGAGAACCGTCAAAACTACAAAACTGGCCTCCTGCACATCAAATCATCTATCGCAAAGGTTGTGAATCGCCTTTATAGTGTCAAGATGTATCTAGGTCCACGAAAATGAGAATGGGTTGTATTATCTGATTCATAACTCACATACAATTCAATTCAAATTCTGAACACGGCTGGCCAGACATTAGAAAGCGTCTGAAGCCAGCCCATGTTTGTGTGTACTCGCCACCACCGCGCACTTTCTACGGCCGTGATGGTCGTAGATGTTGTGCTACCTGCGCCGACCCCAACAATCGCCTGCCAATTCCCTTCCCCATTCCCCCGCTAATGCAGGCGGAGTGTGTTGATCGGAGCAACAGCACGTGGCCGGGCGCCAGCTGGCAACACGCGGCGACTGGCGCCTGCGACGCCGCCGGGGGAACCCGACACGCGAGAACCCCCCCCCCCCCCAATCTTCCCTCTCTGCCCTTCCTCTCACCGCTCATCTTCATTTCCCTCCCTATTCATACCCAGGGGCGTCCACGGGGTAGGGCAGCTGGGGTCACTTGTCCCGTGCCAGACTTAAGTGGGGTCCCGAAATTTTATAGATGATGTATTTCCGTCAATACATTTTTTGAACAAAAGTATTTAACTGTAGTTAAAACTAGCGGAACCCAGCAAACGTTCTGCCCTTCATCTCCCTCTTTCTCCTTCCTCTCCCTTTCTCTCTCCATCTCTCTCTCTCTCTCTCTTTCTCTCTCTCTCCGTCCCTCTCTGTCCCAGTCTCAGTCTCTTCTGCCTCTATACGTGTATCTTTCTTTCTGTCTTTGTCTCTCTCATTCACATTAAGTTTCAGATTCTGCACGACTCTGAGCAGGTGGGTAATATCGAGAAGCGCCGAACCAGTAAAAATGTAATAGAAAGTACAAGAAGATCTCATCCTGTAGATTACGGTGTGAGAAACTATTGACAAACGTTTCTTTGAGGCATTTGTTTCTACATTTGTTATCAATGCCCTAAAACGCTTCGTTTAGGAGTTATTTAACGATATAAAGTCAAAAACCGAGTGTTGCAGGTTGCATTTCACATCAATATTTAGTTTTGTTCTACCGTTATGATTTTCCCCATAATTTTTTCCGACATTTTCATAGTTATTCTGCTATTCGGGGCGGAGATGAATCAAAAAAATCAGAGATAATTAAAATTGATCCAGCCGTTCTTGAGTAATAAATGGTGTAACGAATCTGACTTTATTTTTTAGATATGATTCACTTTAAAATATATTAATAATTAATGATAATAATAAAAATGGAATATGGATAATAATAATAATAATAATAATAATAATAATAATAATAATAATAATAACAATAAATTTGGAAAATGGGAGCCGAAACAGGTCACATGAACTAAACTCAGTCGGGAAGAAGAAGAAGAAGAAATATAAAGAACTTTTTGTTGGAAATAAGGAACCCCCCTGGATCTTCAGCCTCAGGCCCCTTGTTTTCTGTGGGCGCCCGTGCTCCTACCATGCTCACTCCGTCCTTCCCCTCCTTCCACCTCCCCGCCCCGCCACGGCCCGCCTCGCTGCCGCGCACAATAGTCCTCTCGAAAACACAGCTACGCCGCGACACGGAGGGTACTACGGGTGACTCACACAAGTGTGATTTCAATGACAGTCTAAATGCAGGTTGTTTGTTCCTTTACGTTCTTTTTTTCTTACTTCATAATATTTACTGTTTCTTCTCCTCGGCTTCGGTGAACTGGACCACCCAGAACTGTGAGGGGACGTATCTTCCCAATGATGGTGCTCTTTGCGAAACATAATATCGAGATTAATTAATATCGAGATAAAGTGGTATTGTGGTGAATGTGCGAGAATTAGTCTTCTATGATTAAACATTCAGTTGTAAGCGGTAATAGTGAATCATGGGTTAGAAAAAAGGATGACTGCTAAAGATGAATGACCAAGCACTCAGCCGTACCTACCGAGAACCCATGATCCTTCGAACTACCGAATGGTGTTAGTGTTGGTCATATAGGTCATACCTATTTGTTAATTACAAAAGTCATGTTTGAAACTTACAACAAAAATAACCTAACATCATTAGAATACTCTAAGGAGAAATCATTGCTTATCTAACAGAATGATTACCTCAGATTAAAACTATTTTTTTACGATGTTGTTTGTTCAATTATTTGCATTCGTACACATCAAAACAATGATTCAATATTAGATTTTTAATAATAAAGTACGAAAATTGAATTAGTATAATAACTACGTTATCCACATGAGCTAAAACTTTGACCATTTCACTTTGACTGAAATGGGCACCTTTCAGGGGTTTCTATCAAAGCAATTTCGAACATCGGTTCCCTGCGGCCACTAGCGAACGAGGAAGGGAGCCGGGGCCGGGCTGGGAGCGGCGCGGCGCGGAACGTATTTGAGCAGCATCTGCAGCTCTTGCTGGCTGCTTATCACTGTTCGCAGGCGGGCCACGCCACACTTTCCTCATCGCTCCACAATTCTGTGCTTCCAAAGCAACAGCTGTCGTGTTTATCTGGAGACACATACATACAATTTGCCTCTCTTCCTTATATGCTAATCGGAACTAAAATCCGGCTAGGCGTCACAAACAGTAATATACATTTTTAAGAAAGCGCTGGTTATTCTGTTTTCTTATGCAATCAACATTGCGTGACGTGAAACTTATTTTGAGAAATGGGAGTATGATACAATTCTTAGAATACATGTGGAGGCGACTTGTTCTAAAAAATAATGAACTGGTTATTGAACTATTATGTGCAATTGTAGCTACTTAACATATTAGACAGGAGGGAGAGTGGTCAGTTGAGTCCCATGACAATAGGATTTTGCTGTCGAAGGTCATTTAGTAAAGTAATTACTTAAATATATAGAAAAAAAGGAAGATGAATCAGTAATCGGTTCAATGTACTAGATTCTTAGATAAATACAGTTAACGATGTTCTGTCAGTACTCTACACTCATGGACCAGTGTGCGCCTTCTTCTTTAAAGGCAAAATAATTAAAAGTAGATAATTATAAGGCAACACAGCCACGGGTTTCTACCACTCTCAACATGAAGTAACTATTTACTGAGCAAAAAACATCTAGTAATTCACGACAAACATAATGAAGCGGAAGAAGCCACCTTTGAAACTATAACAAAATTGAGTCACTTACATCAGCTACATCATTAATGTCTCATTGTTATGCACGTCCATATTAAATCTAAGAGAAACAACTTTCACCAGGGTGACGCATAAGACAAAACTAACTGAATTTCCTCATACGGCAATTGCCAGTGAGGACGCACAGATCTTGCTCAACGGGCGACCGTTAGGTCACGGAGTTTATTATCGGTGGTAAGAACCACTCAAGGGTCGGGCCGAGGGGTGGGGGCGAAGGCAGCGGATTGCTTATTCCTGCGCATTCGTGGCGCGTCAACTGCTAAGGTCAATAGTTCCGTAAGTGTAGCGCATGTTTTTCCTCGGGAGGTGGTGGTGATCTTCCCCCACTGAGATCTGGCGTTAACCTTCGTCGGCATACGGGGATTTTTCCACAATCAGGTATCTCCCACCAGCGGGGTACAGTCCCAGACGGGACAAGCTCTAAGCTCCTAAGTTAGTATAAGTGTGTGTAAGTAAGAGATGAGGACATTTCAAGGAAGAGGAAGGAAAGATCGCGCGCGGTCTGTGGGCCTTTTGTTAGGGAACTACTCGCCTGGTGTTGATGGAAGAAACCACGGAAAACTACCGATCAGAGCAGCCGGTCGCTAGAATTATCCTCCCGACAGCACAGACCTCGATCTTTCTGTCTAACTAATGTCCTGGTACTGTAAGGACAGGCTGGTGCGGTGCCCAGCTAGGGGTTAATTCTCTGGTGGGGGAATTCTTCCCGCAAAATGACGTGTTGGTTGGCGTAGGATCTGTCGTTTCAACGGGGCAGGGAAATTCGCACCTGCCGGGATAAATCATTCTCTTCACTAATAGGACTAACAACTATAATAGTTGAGACGGCCGGAAACATCAGTAAATCAATCAAACAGCAGTGAAAAACATCCCCTATCAATGATCTCAACTTCCAAAAGCAATGTAGTGTTGTTTTTTCTTCGTTTAGGAAGATCCGGGACGCAATCGCTCATTCCCTTACCTCATGTCGACCCCATTATCTATCTTGCATTCTGTCGCCTGCGCCATTGTCACCTATCTGCTCGCCCAGGGCGCCGCCAGGTCCGGAAGATATTTGTCGAGTGGCGTCGCTTATCAGGTGGTGCGCCGCCGGCGCCGGCGCCAGTCGGTCGTTAGGGCAGCGGCGCCCCAACCTTCGGACGGACACCTTCCAACGGCCGCCTAACGGACCCACCCCACGCAGCAGAGAAAGCTGGTTAGCTCACAGATTCCAGGGAGCAAATAACCGTTAGTTTGATTGTCCAGGAGGGATTTCTGCTTCGCTCCTTTGTGAGTAAAAATTCGTGAACCTAGAGCTTGTCGTGGCTGGAGCGGTTCCACCTAATGGTAGATAACTGGATGGGGAAAACCATAAAAGCCGACGTGTAGGTCGGCCTCGGACCACATCGCCCGGTGGGAAAAATCTCCACATCCCGCTATGAACTACACTTATGGGGCTAATGACCTTAGCAGTTGACGCGCCCGGAAACATTATTCAATCAATCAGATTGCCGGAAAGTTGAAATAAAACGGATTTGTGAGACACATTTATGAGTAAGTAGTGTAAGAGAAAATATACCTAGTATGTTTACGAAGTTCTGTGACAGTTGTTAATCTTTTCTTTGGGTCAACAAATATTCAAAGAACGCAGGTCGACATATTAACACTATTATTATTATTATTATTATTATTATTATTATTATTATTATTATTATTAAGACTTTTACTTCTAGCAAATCTCATTAATAAAAAATTTCAGTCGTAAATTGTACGAAAAACTCGTCTATTTTATCCTCCTATATACAAGGGAACCTGTTTCCTTGACACATTGATACTATCTATGAAAATTCATTTATGAATCTCACTATCCAGAGGGGGGAGAATACCTCCACCCCGAGATAAAAGAATAAAGTATATTTATAGGACTAATGAGAATAGCAGATGGTAGCCCGGCCAGAGGTGCCATTTCGTATTTGGATCACTGAATATTTCAATTTTGGTTTCTAAGCAAGCACGCCAAGTAAAATTTTTAAATATGGGGTTCTGGAGTTAGCAACCAGCCTGGGCACTTTCGCACACATTCCAGTTACGTACTTGAAACTCCAATCACGTGCACGTAGTGGTGAATCAATGCAACCAAAGTTAAATACTTAAATATAAGTCCTACGTCCTTTGCAAAACACTGTGTTCAATAGTTCTTAATGTAAATACATAAAATAGATCTATCTAATTAGGAAAATTGTGCAAAAAATTAATTTTTATAACAAAGAAGACATGAGGGCTTATCAGAAAATAATAGTTGCATTTATTAGTTTCATGAAATCTTTGCTAGTGCATACTGTTTGCTTGACCCCCCCCCCCTTCCTGTAGACACTGAAATGATTGACCAGGGATATATGTACTTTTCCAACATCCGCTCTGAATCTGACGACATCATGGAAACGGCATGGCAAAACAGCAGACATATTCCATCTGGGAGAGATAAGAGACACAACTCAACATTGGCCTGGAGTTGGTTGGAGAAACTACGGAAGATTACCGAACACAGGTGTCGGCCGCTAGAATTCTCCTCCAGACAGGCTGAATTCGACTTAGCTGTCTAGCTAATGACGACCTGTCCTGACGGCGGCAGGATTTTCGACACTAGCTTTTCAGCTAGGTCGAATTCAGTCGCTGTCTGGAGGAGAATTCTAGCGGCCGGCTGCTCCGATCGGTAGTTTTCCGTGGTTTCTCCGATCAACACCAGGCGAATGCCGGAGCAGTACCCTACCAAACGGGCCACGGACCGCGCGCAATCTGTCCATCCTCTCCCCTTACACACACACACACACTTACACTCACATACACTACACTACCACATATTCCGAGAGGCCGATCGGGAGCTTAGAGCTTGTCCCGGCTGGGTCGGTTCCCCGCTGGTGGGAGCGTCCTGGTTTGGGGGAAACCCCACTAGCCGACGGTAGGTCGGCGCCGGATCTCACCATCCAGCGGGGAAAGATCACCGCGCATATCCCAAGAAAAAACATGCACTACACTAACGGGACTAATGACCAAAGCAGTTGACGTGCCCGGAAACACGAAAAAATCAAATCAAGTAACGTAGCCGCAAAAGGTACAAATGAGTTACTAAGCGAGACCATTCCCAATGCCTTGACGTAGGTGCCGTAGATGTAAATCCGTAAACTTAAAGAGTTCACAAGCTCCCAGCTTTTACGTTAAGTTTACGTCGGAATTCTACCGAACACTAATCAGAGAGCAGCGTGGAAGGTCGATTTCAGATTGTGTTAGGTAGTTGTGGTTAGTCATTTTGTTATTGTAACGTAGAAAACAGTTTGCGAACAGTTTTGATGCGTGTATAATTAAGTAGAATTTGGGCAATTTTTATTGTGACTTTAACTACACATGGCGAATAAACTAACTATATTCGACGAATTACTCGTGAATTTGGTACGACAAAATGCTTGTTTTTACGATGAAGGAAATACGAGCAAAGGCTACTCGCATTTATATATATATATATATATATATATATATATATATATATATATATATATATATATATATATATATGAGACGAGCTCTGATAGGCGCCCCAGCGAGGAAGCAGAACCCCAGGCAAAAACGCCCAAGATAAATCGCGGGTGTTTACCACTTCGAATGTGGCGCGTTGGTACGTCATCATCTGACGTCAGCCGCGGCTGAAGTCGGACGTAACGAGTGGTCGCCAATGATTTCTCGGGGCGATAAGCGTTGGAAAATTAAATCCTGCGATTGGCACGTTGATAGAAAAACGAGGGAACAGTCTCCGAGGGGGGGGGGAAGGGGTTCCCGGGAAACCGGACAGTCGGAGAAAGGCCGCCGGAGAGTTTGATAGAAATCGCAGAACATTCTGAGACAAACCGCCGAACAGTCTGATAGAGATCGCCGAAGGGTCGAGTATACGATCATTACGTCGCAACTACGCCGCATCGCCAAAGCGGAAGGCTGAGGCGACATTCCTGGTGCAACACAGCCAAAGAAGCAAGTTTGTTGGGAACGGAAGACGGGCGTAGAGGCACGGCCGTTCTACGGGACGACCGGAGAAAATTGTACTACTTCACGGGCGCAGCGCGGAAGGAGCAGCGCGGACCGGCGAGCGTATAGCGCAGCGAGCTGGGCGAGGCCGAGCGTCACTGCGGCGCGAGCAGCCGTTCGCAGCGATAAGCAGCCGAGGTCGGTCACTGCGTTGGCCGAGGTCCAGGTTACGTGTTCCCCAATCGCCGAAGCGTGAGTATCCGTGCGACATTCAGACCGCGAGGTCGTAATATTTCCAAAGGTGTGATTAAAAAGGTATAACTAGGAAGTATTCTTGCCGAACGCTTAACACGAGAATTCAATTCGAGCCAACATAGTGGAACGAACAGACTGAAAGAACATTTTAGTGCCAAGATCAGTAGGTTTGCATAAACAATTAAATTGCCCGAGTATTGTAATTAGCGGGCAAGATATGATTTTTGAGTGTTTAAGGTAGGGAGGTTATTGTTTATTTGCACAAGATGGAGCAAGAACGTTAATCCAGACTTAGGATTATAATTATAATAGAAATAGGATTGCAATTTGTGTATTATAATCTAGTGTGTATGTGTATGTGCCTCTGGAAAAAGTTTAAGAACACATGCCTAATTTTACCAGAGCCATCCAAGTGTTTCATTAGAATTCGATCCATCCTGATTCTATCCATTGCAAGCTACCCCTTATTTGCCTCTCACAGGCAAGACGAACGAACAACCTGACAGGCCTGGCGTCGGAGCGACAGTAGGCTGCCGCACGGCGCTGGTAACGCCCGAGCGGTGCTTCACACCCTCAGGGCTAACGACCCCTGATCAAAGACCAGGTTGCATTGTGTGCGGCGCACCGGAGGCCAGTCCACGGCGTGTGTGTTCCGTCACAATATATATATATATATGTATATATATGTATATATAATGTATATATATATGTATATATATATGTATATATATATGTATATATATATATATGTATATATATATATATGTATTATATATATATATGTATATATATGTATATATATATATATATATATATATATATATATATATGTATATATATATATATATATATATATATATATATATATATATATATATATATATATAAACACAAATCGATAGAAATGCCGAAAAAAGGCTAGAAACTATAGTTGAAAGATCTTTCCACCGTGCTAGAAACGAATTGATCAAGTTTCAGTACGTCGAATTCTGATTGGTTCAGGCGTAAGTTACGTTCCAGCTTGCGTTCGTCATTGTGAATGCTTGTTTTTACTTGCAAATTTTAAGATACCTCTACCACCCTAGTAGTAATGTATGTTATATTTTAAGATTATTGTTAGTTAATTCCACATAGATATAAGTAACTATAACAAATGTAGAGTGCAGATCTTTGTATTGTTCTATCCAAAAGAAAATAAATAAATAAAAAACGTGTAAATTTTACGGGTACGTTTACAGCATTACGTGACGTTTAAGTTAGCATTGCGAATGAGGCCTAAGCGAGGCGTCGTGCCGCGCCGTGAGTCACTGCTCGCAGCCCCTTCCGGTCACCCGCCGTGGAGGAGGCTGATGCAAGCTGTATTTGCGAGTCGGCCATCGCGCTGACGTCACGCAGGTGCGAGGAGGCGCGCCCCGCCCACGCTAAATTCCACGCGTGGCCACGCGGCCGCAGTCAGGCTTCATGTTGACCCTCATTAACGGTGGCCTATTATACAGTAGTTAGTCGAAGAATGGATCGTTCTGACAGGATTAAAAGCAAATGGACGTCGTGTTGGTCAATGGCATTGCAAGAAGTAATGTTGAAGCCAAGTGGGCCAACATAAGGGGAAACGAACCATTGACGAACCTATGGACATTATCTGCAGTAATGTTGACAACAGTAGTCAAAGAGTAACTGTCAACCTTACACTAATCTCTATTATTCATTCCGGTTCACGGAGATGGGGAGAAGTGTTCAGCAGCACATTCAGCGAATGCAGTCGCCGTCTGGAGGAGAATTCTAGCGGCCGGCTGCTTTGATCGGTAGTTTTCCGTTGTTTCTCCGATCAATACCAGGCGAATGCTGGAGCAGTACCCTATCAAACGGGCCACGGACCGCGCGCGATCTGTACTTCCTCTTCCTTGTCCTATCCTCTCCCTTTACACACACATACTAACATGCACAACACTACCACGTATTCCGGGAGACCGGTCGAGAGCTTAGAGCTTGCCCGGCTGGGGCGGTGCCCCGCTGGTGGGAGAGTCCTGGTTAGGGGGAAGCCCCACTAGCCGACGGTAGGTCGGCGCCGGATCTCGCCAGCCAGCGGGGGAAGATCACCGCCATCTCCCGAGAAAAACATGCACTACACTTTCGGGACTAATAACCAAAGCAGTTGACGCGCCCGGAAACACGAAAAAATCAATCCAGTTGCTAAATTGTCAGCGACAGAAACGCAAAAGAAGAAGAAAGCAAGTTTTTATGTGATTTTGAGTAGACCTGGCTGTAAAAGAAAGCTGGAGTTCCCTCAAAACATGGCAACGGTTTCGAATTGTTTTGTTAACATCCGATAGACGGTGTAAGATGAATCTATCACTGAATGTTTTAATAAAAAAATCCTAAACGATGAAACTGACACTTCTTATCTAAATAAAGAGAGATGAAACAAAAAACAACTCTGTGTCCGTCCTTTACTCCCTCCCCTTGGTATGTGACTATTAACATTAGGGGGACTCTACTGACGACATTCAAAGCACAACACACACTGGAGGTACTAGAGGAGGGTGTAACGGGCATGAGACAGTTCCAGGAACAGCCATGAACATAGCTGATGTGTTTCAAAAAAGTAAATTGGTCAAGAAGCATTGTGAATATCCTCATTATCAGACTCGTTATTCAAACATTTCATGAAACTGACATACATCAATAGGATACGGATTGTCGAATTTTTTTGAATAATGAAGATGCGTATTGCGAAAGAAACCAATGACATGTACGGACACAATTGTGACGGATATTATTGTCTCTTTGCACGAGTGAATTGTCCTCAAAACAATGAACAATATGAAGATCACACGCGTACGTTGACCGTTGCCATTATGCGTGGCGTAATGTACTAAATTAATTAATGTATAATACTCGATATTTGCAACATATAATGCAATATTTAATATATACTACACGCACACGTATATGTATGCGCATTCTTGCCTTCTCGTCGATAACAGGATATTCCTTCACACTTCGTACACGTTCACAAGGTATTTAAATATTCTTTCCATACTTACAACAATATTTTGTCTAGCGAGTCCACGCAATTATCCATTTATCCATATAGCCAGTTAGTGTGAATTATATCTACTTAGTTGATATTCATAACTCTGATAATAACGGAACAACACTAAAAAAGTCCTACTAAATTCCTATATATGTAGACAAATGGAACAAATATCTTTCTGAAACGGCAATAAATGTATTTTTGTTTCTGTAACAAATTTGTCAAGTAATTTCAATTTTCACTGTTCTCTAACGTTCGTATTCATTCTAAATGTTGAATTTGTCCCCCATTTACATAACACTTGTTACTATGGGTTGCCTCCATCACTTAAGTTTTCTTTAGTTGTTTAATCATTAGTCTACACACGAGTAGGTCCCTTACATCGCGTTGCTTTGCAGAATTCCACCCATTATATACAAACTATTTTTCGGACACTTTGTAGAATAGTTGTTTCTAAGCCGCCTCTCGTAATGTTTCATATTATGGATTGCATATATGATCACAATTTGTGACTTGACACAATGTATTAGGGACAAGACACTTGTTTCGTCTCTTTAACCATAATCATTATGACTCTTCCGGAAGAAATGACACCCAAACAACAATAAATCTGCATCCTACTTGACTACTAACTCCAGATCTGATCGTATAGAAACCTTATAGAAAACCCAGAGGGGAACTGGGATGCCAATATCTGAAGTTGCCCAACTTGGGTCCACATAATGGGAATTCCTCTAAACGTTTAGTTATTAAATTATGTATAATAAAAAATATTATGAGAATAAAATATAATATTTGAAAGTGATAAATAAAGTTGAAAATGTAAAAAATGTAAAGAAGTATGTAACCATGCTATAAAAAAATCCCTTATTGTAACTTACTGAATAGTCGCTAATAACCTCGCAGTTGATACGACTATAAATAAATGTAATAAATAAAAAGTTGAAATCTTGTTACATAGGTACTAACTAAATAAAATTTGGTTAAAATTTTATGGGTAGCCCATTACAGCGGCCGTCCTAAACAAGTGATTACTTCCCTTACGCATTAATTCACCCATGGTTGACAGTATTACCATTATGCGTAATTAATTCGTATTCTTACAATATTGCTGCGAAAAGACAGTCAGCGTTCACCCTCGACCATTACATCATCAATTCTGGTGTTACATTCCTGCCAGCTCTGCTTACGCAGGATGAGTTATTGCCTCTCGAGACGTAAAATTCAATTTCCCTTATGAAAGAATCCACTTTGCAAATACGCTACGCAAAACGGGCTTCGTTTCGGAGTAGCTTGAAAACGGTTACAGTATTGACAAATGAACATTTAATCTGGGAAACAAACGATGGTGTGTTCAGAAAAGCATGCACCGTACTGTTCAGAGCCCCTGACAAAGACAAATGAGGACTAAATCTAAATAGGCAATGGACAGCTGGTTTGAATTTTCAACATGAGAAACAGAGTAATGTACGAAACCTAAAAGATTGTGTGATGTGAACAATTCTTTATTTTTGTAATCGATGTAGAGTGTTTTGTCGCGGTCTTAATTCAGTTCTCATAACTATTTATATTCGTTCATCACGAAGCTTACAATTAATGGGATTGTACTTAAAAAGAAGTTCTTTGACATTCTTGAAGATGCTGTATTGCCTACAATAAACACACCTATTTTACTACCAGTACAGAAGATTGACTCCTACGTTCATTACTAACATTGCACTTGCATCAGGCATCAGTAATAAGTGCCATCTTTGCTCCAACGTTACTGATTCAAACAATTATGAAGGCATGACCTATATAAGAATACAGGCCAAAGTCAGATAATCACGGAAAGGCAGGGTCATCCTTTCTATTTATTTCTAAAGGCAAATTCCTACCAAATGCCTGTTTGGAAACTCTTCCTAATTCGGCTGTTCCATTCAGTTTCTCGAATAAACGAGAAACATTCCAACTTCTAAAATTTGCAAGCCTACACGTAACCTAAACAAAAGGTTCACGCCAAAAAACATCAACGTTAAACGTGGAGATATAATTACACGTGGAGTAATAAAACGTGCCTGCCTAGATATCCGTCAAGTTGAAAATTAAGGATTTTCTTCTGTAGAGTTTCCAGTCTCCTTCAACTGGTTCTAGTTCAGTTTCCACTTTGCAAATATGCTTTGCAAAACGGGTTTCGTTTCGGAGTAGCTTGTAAACGGTTACAGCATTCTACACTGACGTCTTTCCAGGGGGTTAAAGTTGACAGGCAAATGCAGCTGGCTATATTATTTCCGTCTCGTCTCATTATCTCCAAGAACGTAAGGAAACATACCTCACAAACGACCATGGCACCTTCAGGAACAAAAAAGCTATCTTCAACGTTAAACTTAATATCTGTCTATATTTAACATCCACTCAAATTTAACATTCATGCATACAAATGAAGAAATAACGGAGGATTGGTTAGCAACCGAATATTATTTGTAACGTTAGATGATGTGTAGGCAAGTGCACAATACATTTAGAACAAGTCATGTAATTTCATGGTTAGCAGTGAATGTGGTGTTGAGTCATCGTTTCTTTCTGCATTTTATTTTTAAATTTATCTATTCTAGAATCTAGACAATACAAATACAGAATTAATAATGTTATTACACGGTTGTAATAATATTATTAACTACTGCTACTGTGAAGGCTGTTGTGTACGTATTGAAGCTAGTTTATTACATATTCTAGGGTGGTTCTTAATTTTTGCACAGATCAGGAATTAAACACTCAAATATTTAAACTTCCTTTTTAATCCACCCTGGAAGCTTCAAAACCCTTTCTTTTTAATATTACAAATAACTTTATCTATTGTAATAAAATAATATTATTTCACTTGTTGCATTGTGCTAGTATTCACATACATTCTTTTAACCAACAAACCAATGCGATGAAAGCCCCAAAACGCGGGTTGAAAATAATTAAATCTTTTATTCCTGAGCTAATATCAAAAACCATTTTGCCATGTAGAGGAAGGGACAAGCTGTAACTAATTCATTAATTATTAAATAATGTTACGTATTATAATAAACTTCTGTCTCTCACCTGAAGAATGAATCCCTAATGAATTACAGACTGAAACAAGGCATTCCGCAGCTGCCAGGAGAATCTCCGGGTTCATCATCCGCGTGCAAACCTCCTTACCTGGCCTCCGGCGCGGAGACTGCGGGGGCGGGGCGGGGGCGGTGACTCACCTGGAAGCAGAGAGAGGAAATAATAAGCGCGGGCTCCCACGCCTCGCCAGTCGGCCTCTTTACAGTAAATTCCCCCCGCGGCGCCACAAAGCAGGGGCGTCACGAGACAGGCGCGGGAGCGGCATTGCGGGGATGCAGGCGGACACGTTGGTGGGGGCGGATGCACTCCCGAGAGGGGGGCGATGTGGGAATGGAAGCAGGATGTGGCGTTCATGCTTCAGACCTAAGCGTAAAAACACGCCGGATGCGCGAACTTGCAATTAGTAAAAAAAAAAGTTATGAATAGATTTGAGTTGATTTGACTTATTTAAAGTCGCATCAACTACGTACAGTTATTAGCGACTTTTATTAGTTATATATATATATATATATATATATATATATAATTTACAATGTATATTATATTATATGTATTATTATTATTTATTATGTATATTATATTATATGTTATTATTACATATTATTATATATTATACCGGGAGCGGTAGCTCAATGCATCAACTGATGTCACTGCAGCGCCTCTGACCGCGAGGTCCTAGGTTCGAGTCCTGACGGCAGCAGGATTTTCGACACTAGCTTTTCAGCTAGGTCGAATTCAGTCGCTGTCTGAAGGAGAATTCTAGTGGCCGGCTGCTCTGATCGGTAGTTTTCCGTGGTTTATATGTTATGTATATTATTATATGTTATGAATAGAGCCCGGAAGATTGGAAAATACCTTTTAGCTATTGTTACTATTTTAGTTTTTTTAACAATACGAATCACAATTGTACTTCTGGGGTTGTTTAGTCTATTTTTATTTTGCCTTTTTTTATATATTTTAGCGTCCGTTGCCTATTTTTGCCATTTTGCCTTATTTTTTTTTTTGCCTTTTCTCTCATTATTAGATGATTTCATTTTGCATTTTTTTACCTATTTTAACTTCTGATGCCTGGTTTTTGCCATTTTTGCCTTTCTCTCATTATTTTGCTTACTTTTTCTCCTGGCACCGATCGCGATTACGTTGGATATAGTATTGACCTGCAAGCCTCGACAACTCAAATTCACGGTAGTGTTTTGTCTTTCTGTGGAAGCAGACACTGTGATAAAAATCTGAATGAAAAAGAAAGATGGTACCTATCATGATTTTTGATTTTTTCCTTGAAGCCATCAGGCTTTCTTGGCTCACGAGCAATCCTGTTCTACTTTTGAGTATGACCACCGATCCTTTTGCGGATATAATTCTCAGTGTTGGCGATAACACAAGTGTGAAGAACGAAAAATATAATTCCGTGTTCACTGATGGCATTTCAAGATTCAAAAGGGAGTTCACAATAGCATCTTGAAGAGACAGCGCTACGAGAAAAAAGAAATTTGTTGCCATCAAACCGCGTAGTCATGCGGAAACAATATTACAAAGAAAATATCATTTTCTAATACGTGAAGTGATAGTATAAATTTTAGTGTTGGAATAATTTGAAGTGTAATTTTTTACAATTCAAGGCCTTCTGGAATAAAATCACAGGTAGGCAATGTTGTGATGTCATGGTGACGGTCGACTGAAGGAATCAACAACCAGAGAAAGAAAATGTACGTTCTAGAATGAAGACGGAAGTGATTAATAGAGTATTTAACAGTCGAAATGCCGTAACTCAATGAAGTAATTCAATGTAAGTAATGCAATGTGATATTGGCGGTAAAAGAGTTTTTGATTCAGGACAATATTACACAAACGTAATCGTACTAGAATGTTTGCGAGGGTCGATCTAGTGAAGTGTGTATATGAAATTGTATGTAAGGAAGGACTTTTGTTATTTGAAAGATGAAGAAGGTAAATATAGGACTATTATTGAAATATAGTAAATTAATTAAATGATTGTTTTTCCACGAACAAACAATATTGAAATTTTTTAAAAATAAATCTCTTTTCTTGTGAATTTTAAAGTGTTTTCAGTTTAAAGTTACCTTATTCAAATCTGAGGTGAATGCCGTCAATTCATCAGTTCTAACAAATATTAAATGGATATTTTTATTTTCACTATTATGTATTTTTTAAAATATAGCACAATTATATTTGATTTTACTCTTCCGGTAATTTAATAACATTGATTAAGCAGCCACGTCTATTAATGGCAATTTTTTGCCGGAACCATTAGTGACCGCTTAAGTCAGGTTTCACAGTAGTATACTTGGTTTGCCCGTGAAATGGAATGAATCGGATAAACGCACTCATGAAAAGCATTAGACACAATTCCAATTGCCAGCTC
Organism: Teleogryllus oceanicus; assembly: GCA_964035755.1. Classification (NCBI taxonomy): domain Eukaryota; kingdom Metazoa; phylum Arthropoda; class Insecta; order Orthoptera; family Gryllidae; genus Teleogryllus; species Teleogryllus oceanicus. The sequence continues at coordinate 171,255,048 of CAXIVR010000003.1, forward strand.
TTATTAAACCCTATCTAAGAAATAAAAAGAAACCAGTGAAACCCGGTGATTTACCACATCTACAGCATTCACAACCAAGGCAGAGGGCGACGAAGATCAGCACCAGGGGAAGATGCATCTGCCAAAAATGTTTACATCACGCTATCGCGGCCAATAGATTCGTGAATTACGTGGCAGCGTTTCGTGCCCATATAGTTCCTAATTCAAATTGTGCAACAAAGCAGCCCATCATGGGCTTGGGCTAAAGAAGATGTTTTCAGTTCCTGGGCGTGAAAAACGTGTTCCTGGAAGTGAAAAATGTATAATTCTCTATAATAATAATAATAATAATAATAATAATAATAATAATAATAATAATAAATTATTATTATTATTATAGAGAGTTATATATAATATTATTATTACTATTATTACTATCATCCTCGCATTTCCACTACATTTTAAGTTGCTGGTTATTCATTTTCTAGAGTGTAGTTCGATTCGGTCGCGCATTATTCTAATGAGATATTCAGGGTCAGAAAAACACAAGAAGGGCGAGTAATCGACTCAACGCTAAGAGCATACGAAAGAATTGGGCAGGCGAAGTCATGCGAGCGCGATAAATGCTAATGACACACGCGAGAGAATGAAATATAGAGACAAACGCGGCCAATTCGACAAACGGGGGTGTCGGTTCCCGAACGTTACCATTTATTCTTCAAAAACGATATTTGAATAATATTTTAATATTTCAAACAACAAGAGTTTTCGTTTAGAAAGAAATTTGAGTTTCTACTCAACACAAATTTCGTCAATTTTCCTTTAAATTAAAAGTAGTGGGCCTCAGATGGATTATATCTTGTCACTTTTAACTGATGTTATAGCATAAATACCAACTTTTAATAGTAATATATTGAAATTAGTCAAATGCACGCTTTCTTCCACGAATGGCAATCGATCGATTGTCGTTGCAGTCGCTGTTTTTACGCGCCATAGCATGTCTTCTAAACACCGGCCGTATGGCGCAGGCAAGCCTGTGAGAGTGAAGTTAGAGTTATATTTACAAAGGCCATGGCTGTGCAAACATGCACACTTCAACAAAAATAGATTTTCACGATGAGCTCTCCATTTTTTTAAATACCAAGTACGTGAGGCCGTGTGCAGCTTTGATAGAGAATTTTTGCCTATAACAAGCTTGAAGCTCACATTGTGTGATCCGCTTGCCGGTTCATTAGCCCCCGAGTAATTTTCTGAAGACAATCTTTCTGAGACATTGTCTCAGGTATAGTTAAAATGCGCCGAACTCACAGTTTGATTTAATTTAAACCAATGTATTTACCATAAGCATTTCAATGTATTCTCAACTACAGGTTCATTACATTTTGGGCAAAAGCAATAGGTGTGGAAAGTCGGGAAAATTTTTAAAAATTCTTGAGTTTACAAAATAGACACTTTTATGCTTTTTCCTTTCCTCTCTTGGATTTTGACCAGTTCGCACTAGAATTAAAAAAAAGAAATTGCACTAAAACGAATAAGCACTACTGTGCATAAAATAGACCTGTTAAATGCTCATTAAACATTATCTGATTTTGAAATGATATTGAATATTTCACGTATGGAAAATTATCTAATGTCTGTAAGAAAAAGTGACGTAACGTGGTCTTGACTCAAACCGAATGTTGAGATCCGCACGTGTATGAGCGATTTACCGTAAAAACAATTGAAACTAGAGCAGCTAGCAGCAGTGATTGTGGTCTCGAGAAGTTAAATTTGCAACTGACACATTCCTCTGAATATTTCTTATGTTCAACGCACAAATATCCTTACATTGCAGGGCATTATCAACATTTCCGATTCTGGCTTTCGAATTAGCCCTGGAGAAGATCACATTGAGACCGAAACGTTGGTATCACTACCTGAAATGCAGCGTCTCCCGGGTAGCCAAAAATTCACTGACTGACAGTGGAAACCTTCGTTTAAGAAATAATGGCATTTTCATTTGAATTCATTATTTGGTAATGAAACAAAAAAGAAAATGTGTTACGTGAAATCGTTTTATTTTTTTAATACTTTTTTAACACTCGATGCGATAAAAAAAAGTTCGCAATTACTACAGGCAACTATAACATTTTTATATAATTATGTTCAGAACCATATTAAGTAATTCAGTGCCAGGTGGTTTCCTACACATAACGCGTTGCTTCCGAGGCTGCAATAAACATTTTGACCGCTTGCCAAGTACATTTTATCCCGTAACTAAAAAGGAAATGGTTCTGGTTAAAGAATAATTTCTAGTTGTTTGTACGTAGATATAAAGTTGGTCTAATGTTCGAAGAAAACAATAATTTCACATTATACCTCGACTGTAGATTCTTCATTAACGAAAACTCTCACTCTAACAACCGTTATACTCGCACAAGAAACGCATTTTTTTAAGTATTCGTATACGAACAAATTACCCTTTAAAGATAATTCTAGTAACGTTGATTTTCAAAATTATTAAAACTTTCAAGGATCTCTGAATACTGCCCTACTGTAGATATTTGTATGAGGTTTTTTCTAAGAAGGTATAAAGTATTCCCCACTCAATTACCAATTCTTTCACACAATATTTTACAAGTAGTTAAGGCTCTCGGGACCTGACATGATAGTACAGTCAGCGTCCCGACTATTTAACGAAAGTTAGAGCTTAAAATTCAATGTAAGTATTTACTGAAAGAACGACCGATAATCAAGGGATAGAGCTTTAACATTTAAGGATGCAATGGATACGAAAATCGCCACATAGGCGGCCACACTTTCGAAGGTACGCCGGCTGGCACATCGGAATGCAGCTGACAATAGGGTTTCGAACGGCGTCGCTAAAAATAGCCAGCCGAGGGGGAGTAGAATGTAAGAAGAAGTACTGAGGATTACGTGTTACCCAGGCGATTGAGGCGTATGGATAAAGGGAGGCAGCGACAGAGGATTCTCAGAGCTTGAAAATACTTGTAATGAGTTTGTAAATGAACTTGTCTATGTAGAACTCGTGTCTGCGAGTGTATATTTCGCTACTACGACCCCCCAATATAATAACGATGGAAACAGATAAGATTGAAATAGTTTACACTGTTCAAAGATGTGGAAGATAACGTTTTTGTGAATCGTTTTGTGAAATAGAGAGCTTCTTGATGCGACAGCGTAAGTTGTATCAGGAGTAGTAGTTATGAAGTTACAAGGGGAAGCTTTGTTGCCCGGGCGGTCCTTGGTTGAAATACGAACGATGAGGGAGTTTCGATGCCGATCCAATTTTTGCTTTCTCGACTGTACTTCATAAGAAGAAAAAGCATTGCAAACGTAAGCGGAAAACGGTGAATTTACGTCAGAAAATCTTTGGAGAAGCCCTGGTTACGAGAAAAAAGGGTAAATATTGTTCTTTATAGTAAATTATTTCCTATAACGCGTTATGTAGTCAGACACCATGTTTTTTGGGTCCCCGAAAAATTCATTGACAACAAAATATCTGTATGTCCGTCGGTAAATTCATCCGTCCGTATTGTGGTCAACTCTAGAGTTAAAACAGTTCAGCCGATTTTCTCCAAAAATTGACATTCCTCGATTGATTTAAAGGAGCTTGAAAATCGCTGAGTTTGAAACGGATATTTTGATTTTGGGGGGTACTTTACATGAAGCCTCAAACCCATTAACAACATTTTCTCAAAAACGGTTCCAATATTTTTTATTAAATTTTATTTTCCGTTACTGTAAAGGCCACTTGAAAGAATGGTGAACGTTTAATGGTGAATTCGTTGAAATCCTCATGATTCTTCGAAAATTGCAAATGATCAATTTTTTGCCGTGTTCCCACAACTACAACATCGAACACGGAGATTTTTTCCTTTATGAAATATGTTCTCTAAGGATGGGTCATTAACGATTTTTCGATTGGTTTGGTTTGTTTTTTTCGTGTTTCTGGGCGCGTCAACTGCTTTGGTCCCGTTAGTGTAGTGCATGTGTTTTTCTCGGGAGATGGCGGTGATCTTCCCCCGCTGGATGGCAAGATCCGGCGCCGACCTACCGTCGGCTAGTGGGGTTTCCCCCTAACCAGGACTCTCCCACCAGCGAGGCACCGCCTCATTCGGGACAAGCTCTATGCTCCCGACCGGTCTCCCGGAATATGTGGTAGTGTAGGGCATGTTAGTGTGTGTGTATAAGGGGAGAGGATAGGACAAGGAAGAGGAAGGACAGATCGCGCGCGGTCCGTGGCCCGTTTGGTAGGGTACTGCTCCGGCATTCGCCTGGTGTTGATCGGAGAAACCACGGAAAACTACCGATCAGAGCAGCTGGCCGCTAGAATTCTCCTCCAGACAGCAGCTGAATTCGACCTAGCTGAAAAGCTAGTGTGGAAAATCCTGCCGCCGTCAAGACTCGAACCCAGGACCTCCCGGTTAGAGGCGCTGCAGTGACATCAGTTGATGCACTGAGCTACCGCTACCGGTCACGATTTTTCGAACGTATGAATAGTTTTCGCCCAATTTTGCGTGAAATATGGGTAATTTTTTAAACAATTTTTACAATAAAAACAGCTTTAAATTTTTTGCTTAAAATTTTTCTTAGTATGTAACAAAGCACGATAATATACGACCGACTATTTTCATATCAGGCAAACTGAATTTACGAAATTTGCTAAAAGTTTTAACAAAAACTACATCATTGAAGGATGATGTTTTTGGCTTCAACAAACCCTGTTCTAAAAAGTCAGATCTTTAAAAAGGCCGTGTACTATTTTTTGAAAAAAGAGTAGTTTTTGCGTAATTTCTGTTTGAAATGAATGCATTTATAAAGAAAATATTTTCTGAAAAAAACACTGCAAACGTTTTTAAAATTTATTCCACAGATGAAGTAAGGGACGCTTAAAATATGGACCAATCTAATTTTGTTGAACTCTCCCAATTTTCGAAAACTGTGTGTTGGAAAAAAATGGATTCGAAAATTAGATGTTTAAGCGTCAGCCGAACTGAGTATGGCAAAGCGACTGCATGGTGTTGGGGTAAAGCGCACGGCGAGTTAACTAGATAGACCTGAGTTTGTGTCTGGGTGCGGAAAAAAATGTTAGCTAGTTGGAAACACTTTTGCAGGATCATTTAGTAATATATTGAGGAGCAGTCGTTACAAATAATGCGAGAAAGTGTGAGCTGTTGTAACGACACTAGTTGGATTGTGCATCGCTGCAACATGGACGAACAAAATTGACAGACCTCTGAATAATATTTACACCCACATATCCAAATTTGGCATTACAATAGAATATTACACACTGTGTTAGATACGTTATGCATCAAGGCCTTTCATGACATCTGCGCCTCACTGTCCATTGCATCGGCAGTGAAAGGGGACTTCCATCCACGGTTAGCGGATTTCGTAGCGCATTTGTTCGTTTACGGCCGGAGACAAGGACCATATTCGCACTATTAAAGTGCACAGTTACACGCGTTCTTAATCATTCTACGGAAGTCAGTTGAAAGAATATAGTAAACCAATGCGGTTTTTAAGTGCACTGAAAAGGAAATTTACGTGGATGATTTTACACTCAATGTTTTAGACTTTTTTTACCTCAATACTGTGAATATTTTGTTCATTTATTTATTTATTTATTTATTTATTTATTTATTTATTTATTTATTTATTTATTTATTTATTTATTTATTTATTTATTTATTTATTTATTTATTTATTTATTTATTTATTTATTTATTTATTTATTTATTTATTTATTTATTTATTTATTTATTTATTTATTTATTTATTTATTTATTTATTTATTTATTTATTTATTTATTTATTTATTTATTTATTTATTTATTTATTTATTTATTTATTTATTTATTTATTTATTTATTTATTTATTTATTTACTTATTTATTTATTTATTTATTTATTTAATTATCTATCTATCTATTGTGTAGTAAAATAACATATTCAGAGTCCCATAGCTTTGAAATAATTGTATGTAGATTATACATGTATGTGTTGGACCTTCTCGAAGCTCATATCTCTCGCGGAAGCACACTCCTCTGCAGCCACGCTGCGCCGCAGCTAGCCGGTCGTAAAACGCGGACGATAATGGCAGGTCCCACTGAGAGGAGGAACCCGGGGGAAGCCGAGGACCGACCGCTGTCTCTGCACTCCGGCGCTGGGCGGCCGAGATTCCCGACGCCTTGCTGCACTTAGCGACAAGCCCATCTCACATTTTTTTCTATCTTTTATTTCGACCAACATTGATTGAGAGAGGACGGGCCCCTATTAGGGTGTTGCGCGATACTGAAAATGTAGGCAGTTATTTTGATGGTAAACATCTTTATTGTGGTAATTATTTATTAATTGCTAAGTCGTTCCTTTCGAAAACTTTGACTGGAATGCAAAGTCTGGAAAGCCCCCAGAAAACCATACCAAAATCAACGGTGCTTGCTTGCTTGGGAGTGTTTGCAGGTACATCTACTACTAAGGACATTAGCCCCATACGTGTAGTGCATGCTTTAATCGCGAGGAGAGGTGTTTATCTTCCCCCGCTGAATGGCGAGATCTGGTGGCGACCTACAGGTAGTTTTGAGGAGTTTTCCCCAACCAGGTATCTCCCACTCCTGGGACACTAACCCAGCCGGGATAAGCTCTAATATCCCGACTGGTCTCCCAACATGTAGTGTAGTTCATGTAAGTGTATGTGTGTTTAAGGGGTAACGATAGGACAAAGGGTACTGTTCCGGCATTCGCCTGGTGTTGATCGGAGAAATCACGGAATACTACCTATCAAAGCGGCCGGCCGCTAGAATTCTCCTCTAGAATGCTATTGAACTCAACTCAACCTAGCATGTCTACCTAGAGTAAAAAATTCTGCCACCGCCGGGATTCGAATCCTAGGACTTTCCAGTTAACGCTTTCGCTTCCAGCCCTTCCTCTCGGAGAAAGAATTGTTTTGAGGCTAACAGAAAATATTCGAGATCCGACTGTGAGTCTAGCTTTTGACAGATTCTTCACGAGTGTGAGACTCCTGAACTCACTGAAATTTCCTGCTGTTGGAACATGTATATTGAACAGAAAAAACATGCCAAAATTCCCCAACAATTTGGAAAAGGGGGATTTTGAATTTCAAACAAACAATTTTTTGGAATTCTTCCTGCTAGATGGAGGGATTCGAAAGATGTAGTTGTTCTGAGTAACTGTCATGGCACAACGACCAAACCAGTACCAAGGAAGCAAAAAGATGGAACCAAAGTATCAATAGAGTGTTCTGAAGCAATTTCATTTTATAATGAAATTATGAGTGGAGTTGATCTGTCTGGAGAATGTTTCCACCTATGACTTTGACCGCACATCCAATAAGTGGTGGAAAAAGTTTTTTTATAAATTACTGATGATTGCAGTTGTGAACGCGTGGATCATTTTCCAAGACATGAAAAAGAGGAAAACACCCCTTTGGACTTCGTGGTTCCTCTGTCAGAAAGGCTCCTAGCTTCAGGAAAGTCAATGGCACAAATTCAAAGAAAACCAACAAGTGGACGTCGATCGGTGGCACGAAAACTGATGTTGAATGTTGGAGAGCTCATGCCTGTGGAGGGGAAAATAAGGAGACGGTGCTAGATGTGCTTCACAAAAAGTCGAGAAAAGAACAAAGACATTATGCACAATGTGTGACGTTCCTTTGTGTACAAGTTGCTTTGCTTCATATTGTAATATTCCATGATTCCCCCCAAGAATAAGGCACAAGTCAAAGAATAAATAGAAAATGCATAACATTAACATGAACTGTAAAAACAGATGAAGGCGATGTCGCGTAGCGATAGTTTTGAGAAGTAAACGGAAAACGCGACAAATTCACAATTGGGACAAGATAGGGCAGTAGCGTTCATGTAGCGAAGTCGTTTGCAAGTTATTTGAAGGAAATCGCATCACGCGTTCGAAAGATATGAACATTTTGTATAGTATAAATTCCAGCTTGTAAACAGACATGATAGCCATTGTTGTGCTTTAAGGTTCAGTAAATCAAAAGGTGTTTGTGGCGAAAATTAAGAGAACGCGTGAAGCAATACAAACAAAACTTTAAGAACCAACAGAATAAATCATTTAGAAAATTATGGTAACAGTCGCAACGTTGGAAACTTGAGGCTACGCCAGAACAGAAAATGTGAATTAAATTAAATGATGTAATGTTTTGTAGGAGAAGCAACAGCGATCGTGTGATGTTAAAAGAATAAAAGAGCTGACGATCCGGACACAACAATGACGAGGAGAGCGCGGTCGAAATAGCTTGAATACGGATGCATGTTGAAACGCTCCGCAAAAAAGTTTTTATTTTAATAGAAAATTGCGTTCAGTTTGTGAATAGAGTGAAATATATCGTGTTTAGTAACGTCGAGTTAATGGAAAGATAAAACGTGGAAGAGATATTTATATATATTCACGAAAACAGTGTTCGCGGAACACTGTCGCCATGTTGTCGGTCGCAGTTAACAGAAACTAGTATAGTAATTAGTGAGTAGTTTTAATCAGGATATTCTTCATTTAAAGTAAATTTGTCGTTAACAAACGTGTGGAAATGGATGGACGCTTGGGGGAGATGAATTAATGGATGCTACATGTTTACTAGGGAGGTGACATGGAACAATGGCGTTACGCGGATGGCCGATTTCTACGAAAGGGAAGGTGCAATAACTTTGCGTAATTTAATAGTTCAGATAAATGGGAAGAAAGAACAGATTAGATTTTAATGTACAAGACCAAGTTTTGCGGAAATAATAATAGGCTATATTCAGACAGAATAGGGATGGCATTCAAGTGTGAATGATTTGTTTTTGTTTTTTTGTCGATTGTGTAAATAGTAAGTGTGAATGTGATTTTATGTATTTCAGGTATTGTGTTTTGTTGTTTATTGTATTGCATTTGTGTATGTTTTGTTGTTATGTCTCCAGCGGAGTGTGGAGAGAGTGAAAACAGAAAAGAATAAATAATGCCGGACGTATTTGGTTCGACAGTGCCATATAATATGATTTCGTGATTTTGTATTAAACAGTGACCTACGCCCAACTGTCCAAGTATCTCGTTAGGCTCCTGTACAGGCCAACCACAGCCTCACGCTCAATAGTTTTATAACATTGAAGGAGTAGCTAGTAACGGGCACAGTTTTAGATAAAGGAGGCAAAAGTTAGCAGGGCATAAATTGTATAGATTTTATATAGAGTAGAGAGATTCAAGGTATAGTCGTTTTATTTCCATATTGTCACCGCAACGTGGTGCGGTTACATACAGATTTGGGATAAGTAGGCAGGACATTCCATTACATAATTGGCGCCGCAACGTGGGTCGTGAGTAGGACGAATACTGGGACACTACAATAGTACGCAAGTGGGCTAGGTGAAAAAGGTCAAAACTAATTGTAGCAAACATAGTACAATTCAAATGGAGACGTAGTGGCAAACGTTAAGTACACGGATGCGTCGGATTCAGAAACAATTTCCGTCATGATGAGGATGAAGAGGCCAACATCTAGAGGAATTAAATTAGAAGGGGGAATATTGCAACAGATACGCAAGGTGCAAATATGAGCCAGGAAGCTGCAGGTGAAATTGTTCCGGAGGTGCAAGGTGCATCGGAACCCACTCTGTCGATGTTATTACGGTTAATGCAAGAAATGAGAAGTGATAGTGCGAGGTTGGAAAACAACTTGCAATCACAGATAGAGAATAAATTTGAGGAAGTTGTAGAGCAGAATAGAAGTATCAATGCCGCGCCTAAACACATTGCAGAATGAGTGCAAGTCGCAGTGTCGAAAATTCAAGACGAAGTGAGCGCATTTAAAGTAGAGACAATTGCCGGTTCACTAGGTTAGAACAAAACGCGAAAACGGTGCAAGAGACGTCAGAAACTCGTTTCGCAGTTCAAGAGGTGTTCAACCAGCAGCTCAGTACAGGTGTAGGCGAAATTCAATCGACCGTGGGCACTTTACAACAATCGGTACGGCTGCAAGAAACGCGATTGTCAGAAATCGACAGGAATGTGCAAGACTTCAGGGAAGTAGCGCGACAGCAAGACGTGCGTATAGGTCGTGTCGAGGAACGATGCAAAAATCGATAGGAATATTAAAACGGCTGTTCAGGAGAATTCGATAGTCGGAAATTGGCAGAGGTAGGATCGACAAAGGAAGTCGATAAAGAAATTATGAACAAAATTGCCGACCTCGAACAGCAGGTGTATGCAGCGCGACGATTGAATGGCAATGGTTACGCGATAGGGCATGCAACGTTGCGAATTATCTACGTTTTCACGGGGAGAGCAGAGAACAACCATATTCGTTCTTGACGGCACTCGAGAACTACTTTAAAGTAAATAACATTCGGAAGGAATGAAATTGAGGTTTGTCGAGAAGCCCTTAGCTCAAAGGCGCAGCATTGGTGGCGGCATTAACACCAACACCGCAAATTTATGGGGAATGGCGCGAGAAATTTTTAGAAAGGTATTGGAACCAACACCACCGATTCGAGTTAAAATACCGGTTGATGTCGGAACGATATCGAAAGGAGACGCTGAAACCATGAGCGACTTTGTCACTCGTAAAGTCAGCGTTTAAAGTATGTAGCGAAGATTTCAACCCAGCCGAAGTTATTCGAATTCTGATTCGACAAATGCCGAGTGGAATACGAAACTTACTATGGAATAATATGCCGAAACCATAGAGGCATTGATAGAGAGATAAGTCGGTTCGAGCAGGCGAACGACGACAATGAACGGACGGGCGTGACGGGAAGGCTCCGAATCCCGGGAACGGAAATGGCAACCACCGATACAACGGAGGGCGATATCGGCAAGATAATGTGCGCAGTAGAGGTGCGCAAAGAGAAGCCTCGAGGAGGGAAGAGAAGGCGCAAGACGGGCAGGCGCAGCAAAACCAAGCCGAAGGACGGCGAACGAGCAGGCGCGGAACGAATGGAACAAGAGGTCCGGGATCATAACCAAGCGAAGGCGGAAGGAGCGCAAGGCCGATGGGAATCAGTACTAGGAAGGGAAACTAAACACGTTTGGGGCGAAAAGGTGGTCGAACCAAACGAGACGAAAAGAAATATCGTAACGATTGAGGCCATAGCGAGTATTGTCGTTGGAGGTGACGAATTGCTGAGAGAAGAAACAACGGAAGGCGCAGGCCGAGCAAATGCTTGATTTTGCAAGGCAGGTGCTACGGAGAGAAGTTCAGGCTAGTAGATACGGGCAGCAGTATTAGTGCAGTGTCGGAGGAATTTTGTAGAAGGTGCAAAGAAGGCATGTTGATTGAATTACCGACGCGGAAGCTTCGCGTGATCATGGCGAATAGGAAGGCAGCCAACACTACAGGAAACAAATCTGGTTGAGATAGATTTGGGAGAAGTAACGATCGAGGTAGCAGCAATCGTTGTCCGGGGCTGATCCGTGACGTCATCGTGGGATGGACGCACTGGATGCTTGTCAAGCCGTCGTGGACGTAGGGCAAGAAGATAATGCTCAAGTCACGAGTTCATGAAAGTAGGTCAGTGGTCGCTGAACTGATGGAGCGGAGGCGAAGGACGAACTGCAAGCTAGTATGGAAGAAATTCTCCAAAATGTAGAAGGGCTGCGGAAGAGGTCATCGATCAGGAAGGCTGTCCGGTAAGAGTTCGTCAACGTTAAGAGAATTTATTAGTGTTTTGGAGTCGTCAGAGCCTGAAGGGCTATAAGTTCAAGCTGCAGTTGGAAAGATACGACGCGTTCTCTGAAACAATATCCCGTACCAAGTGTACATGGAGCAGGTGCGCCAACTTATTAAGGAAATGGAGCAGAAGGGCGTTGTCGAAGCAATAACCCCGTATATAAGTCCGTTGGTCGTAGTGGTGAAGAAAAATGGAAGCATTCGTCTGTGTCTAGACACGAGAAGACTCAACATGGTCACGATTCCACGGTATGAAACGCCACCAACTGTAAATGAAATGGTGATGAAGTTAGGAGGAGCCAAAATCTTCAGCGCGTTAGATTTTTCATCCGCGTACTGGCAGATCGAGGTAGAAGCAGGAAGCCAACAATACATCAGCTTCAAATTTGAAGGGACGGTGTATTCATTTACGAGACTGCCGGAAATCGGCGGTTTAGAACAAGTGACTACCGATCAGAAGATAGTGTATGACCAGTTGCGGAAGTCGGCAAGCTAGCGTAGCAAGGCTCAGAAACATTTCTGTCGGGGACAATTTTGTGTAGGGGACCAGGTTTTAGTCCGCTCGCCTCACTCGTCCTCATCCGATCAGAAATTGTTTAAGAAATTCTTTCCGATATACGACGGTCCGTATACTATCACGAAGGTACTCAATAACAATAATGTTGTAATAGCAGATCGAGGACAGGAAATAGGTGTCCAAAACCTATTTAATGTTAAATTATACAAGAAGCCGAGTCTGTGGTTATGGTGAGAAAGGAGTTTGTAATGTAGTAATATAGTAGAATAGTATTATAAGCAAGAAAGCAAGATTGTTTAGGGTAAGATTTAGTTGTAAGTAAATGCGAGGGACACTACACAAGACCGTGAAGAAGTAGCAGGTGTAGGGGGACAGGTGCCGCGATAGACGACGGTAGAGGCGTACCGACTTAATGCAGTGCCACTGCAAACATTAGCAGGTGTGTCCGTCGCAAACAGCAGGAAACGGTAGTGTTGTGTACTTCAGAGACGCATTGTTAGTGCAAGATCAAGTTCACCAACACAGGCAACGATGGCCGTTGAACTGTAACAGGTGCCGAGTGGAAGAGGATACGTGGTAAAGAAACGGACCAACAATGTGTAATGCTAGATGTAGACTCATCAGACGGTGTCTATCTGAGCGACATCTTAGGCGGGGGAGATGTAATATTCCAGATTCCCAAGAATAAGGCACAAGTCAAAGAATAAATAGAAAATGCACTAACATTAACATGAACTGTAAAAACAGATGAAGGCGATGTCGAGGATAGTTTTGAGAAGTAAACGGAAAACGGACAAATTCACAATTGGGACAAGATAGGGCAGTAGCGTTCATGTAGCGAAGTCGTTTGCAGTTATTTGAAGAAATCGCATCACGCGTTCGAAAGATATGAACATTTTTGTATAGTATAAATTCCAGCTTGTAAACAGACATGATAGCCATTGTTGCTTTAAGGTTCAGTAAATCAAAAGGTGTTTGTGGCGAAAATTAAGAGAAGCGTGAAGCAATACAAACAAAACTTTAGAACCAACAGAATAAATCATTTAGAAAAATTATGGTAACAGTCGCAACGTTGGGAAACTTCGAGGGCTACGCCAGAACAGAAAATGTGAATTAAATTAAATGATGTAATGTTTGTAGGAGAAGCAACAGCGATCGTGTGATGTTAAAAGAATAAAGAGCTGACGATCCGGACAAACAATGACGAGGAGAGCGCGGTCGAAATAGCTGAATACGGATGCATGTTGAAACGCTCCGCAAAAATTTTTATTTAATAGAAAATTGCGTTCAGTTTGTGAATAGAGTGAAATATATCGTGTTTAGTAACTGTCGAGTTAATGGAAAGATAAAACGTGGAAGAGATATTTATATATATTCACGAAAACAGTGTTCGTGGAACACTGTCGCCATGTTTCAGTCGCAGTTAACAGAAACTAGTATAGTAATTAGTGAGTAGTTTTAATCAGGGATATTCTTCATTTAAAGTAAATTTGTCGTTAACAAACGTGTGTGAAATGGATGGACGCTGTGGGAGATGAATTAATGGATGCTCATGTATACTACGGAGGTGACATGGAACAATGGCGTTACGCGGATGGCGATTTCTACGAAAGGAAAGTGCAATAACTTTGCGTAATTTAATAGTTCAGATAAATGGGAAGAAAGAACAGATTAGATTTTAATGTACAAGACCAAGTTTTATGGAATAATAATAGGCTATATTCAGACAGAATAGGGGATCGCATTCAATGTGAATGATTTGTTTTGTTTTTTGTCGATTTGTAAATAGTAAGTGTGAATGTGATTTTATGTATTTCAGGTATTGTGTTTGTTTTTTTATTGTATTGCATTTGTGTATGTTTTGTTGTTATGTCTCAGGAGTGAGAGAGTGAAACCAGAAAAGAATAAATAATGCCGGACGTATTTGGTTCGACAGTAAGCCATATAATATGATTTCGTGATTTTGTATTAAACAGTGACCTACGCCCAACTGTCCAAGTATCTCGTTAGGCTCCTGTACAGGCCAACCACAGCCTCACGCTCAATAGTTTTATAACATTGAAGGAGTAGCTAAGTAACGGGCACAGTTTTAGATAAAGGAGGCAAAAGTTAGCAGGGCATAAATTTGTATAGATTTTATATAGAGTAGAGAGATTCAAGGTATAGTCGTTTTATTTCATATTGTCACCGCAACGTGGTGCGGTTACATACAGATTTGGGATAAGTAGGCAAGACGTCTCCATTACAATATCATTCATGAAATAAAATAACTTTTTTTAGTTTTCCTAATGAGGATATTTTATACCAATGGGACACATGCGCCCCACATTCCAGTCCCATTGGGACATATATGTCCCAGGACCTATTTCAAAATTCCTGAAATGAAAAATTAAATTTAAGCTAATCAATTGTTAAAAAGAACTCTCTAGGCTAGAATTTTAACATCAGCGATGATCCACTACTTTTCAGTTGCCCAGAAAAAAATTGGGAACGAAAGGGTTAAATGCACTGTAACAACGAGCTTGCATTTTGGTGAGTATATTCGAGGAGATTATATTCTCGCAAAAATCTTAAAGCAGATGCCTAAAGCCTGACAGAAACATTGAAACAGAAACGTAGTCTCACAAAAAACAAACAAACAAACAAACAAAAATCCACCTCCTTAAGAATAGAACATCCGGAAGGAAAGGACCAGCTGTCTGCAAAGAAATATCCCGAGCGTATCAAGTGGCTGGCCGAGTGCAAGTTCTCTCGAGGGCCAGGAGAGTGCGCGCGCACTTGTCAGCGGTCACGTGGCGCCGGCGTGGCCGCTCGTAAAGCGCGCACCATGATGGCGGGCCGGGCCATGGGAATCCCCAGGGCCGGCAAGACCGCTCCCTCGGGACTCCGGCGTTGAACCGCCCCGAGGCGCATCCCATGTCGCGACAGGCCTCCTTGGCTTCTTTTTCAATTTTGGCTCACTGGGGACCATGTAGCGCGAACCTGTCGAGAGTGCTTATTAGGGAGGGATTTCTATGGCTTAGCATTTTTCATCCGTTGCTTCACGGCAAAGCTAGGTAAATTTTCTTGACATTGATTTAGAATTCGATGCTAAGAAGATTAATATATTAGTGCATATTTGCTCAATTTTTTCATGTTGGTGCATATTTGTGTAATTATATGTGCATATTTTGCATATTTCATTAAAATAGAGACTTATCTATAAACATATTTTTCATATTTTCATAGAATCTATATATTTGTGATTCGAAAAGAGCTGACATAGTTGCGTTTTTAAAAATTTTCTATAGATGAGAAAATACTTGAGAAAATGTAGACTATTTCTTGATAAATATTTTTATACCAGTAGAAATACAACAAGACATACAATGTACTTTACTAAGGTGAATATTTACTTCAATTTATTTCTCTCGTGAAGTAGGATAGATTATATGTTTGCATAAAAATATATCTTTTCATTCCAAGCATGCTTCTGTTGAATTTTATGAAGGAACGTTTATAGAGGAAATGAAATAATGTTAATTTTTAATTGCATATTAAGGTGCATATTTCAGAAATTTTAGTTCATAAATGCATAACAAATTGCATACTTTAGAATTTTTAGGTCAGATGTATATTTTAAAAGTATATTTCAAGATTTTTAGGCATAAAAATCCTCTCCCTAGTGTTAGTGTGCCTGAGTAGTACATGTTACATTTCAGAGCAAACCAGGAAAATTGTCACATATATCAACACTTCTCAACAATTGTGGAAGAAGTAAAGCAGTGAACACTAAAATATATACAGAAAGTTCTTAGGAATACTTAAAAGAAGAAAAAGAACGTATTCTTCACCTTTTAAAAATAATATACACAATAATAATAATAATAATAATAATAATAATAATGTCTTTATCGTGAGGTTCAGGCCATAAAGCCTACTCTTCCGCCTAACCATGCCAACTTTTCCGTCTTTATGGGCTAATTGACAACACACAAGTAGAGAAAAGAAAGAAGTTTTAAAACTATACATTTGAGCAACAGAACGTTTTAACTCGTCATTTATGCTTTCTTATATTAATTACCTAATTCAAATTCTGAATATTCAAAACGTTGTGTTAAAGTTAGAAGGAAAATCTCGCGACGTACACATGATATAGTGAGGTTATTTTGAACACATTTTTCAAAATTGAAATTTCGCATTTTTAATTGATTTTTCAATAAGCAAATTAACATTATTAAGGTTTTGAATGAAGGGTAATAAATGAATAACAGATGCGTAACTGATTTTAATTTAGAATACTGTGACATACATTAACTAATTTTATTTAAATATTTTCGATGGCCGGTATTTGAGCCACATAACCTATGTATATTTTTCCATTATTAATTTTTTTTCTTTTTTTCAGAAAATCGATATGAATAATTGAAATTCTCGTATATGTATCACCTAGCTTGAAATGCCATATAAATGGTCATATTTGTATAGTAAGGACGTGTAGTAAGGATTTGTATAGTAACGTGGACATTGTCGCGTCTTCGTGGTACAGCACGCGCATTCAGATATTACGCCATCAAAATGATTAACAGACGACGCGAAGGAACATATATGATCGTACAACGTTTACATTTACAAACAAAACAAATGTAATGCTTCGAAAAAACAGGCACTGAGGAGAGACATTTCGAATGCTCTAAAAAACGAAGTTCACATATCCATATATTTTCCTTACAATTGAGTACTTCCGATAAAATTTTGAGATCGATTTTTTGTAACATTACATATCTTTCTCTGCACTTCCTATAGGTCACAGTAAATGAGAAAGAAAAATGTAGAAAGAAACTACAAGTTGACATAACCTCGTGTAACATTCACTGTAACAAGTAGGGACCAAATGCAACCGAACGCGAGGTAGCAGCCCTTTTCAGAGCTAAGTTACCGTAAGCAATATTAGGAAAATGAACGATATTTAGACCAGCTACCCTATATAAACACTTAATGTTTGAAAGGGTGATATGATTCTCTTTTTAAGCATGATCAGAAAAGAAATTCATAGAAAAAAGAATGTTAAATATAATATTATAAAGTAAATATCACCGTTTATAAGCTCCACTTGATGAGCAAACAAGCAAACAAATAACAGACTAAAATTTAATTTAAAAATTATCTTATTTAATAAATTAAGTTAATTTTTTCTGTATATGATGAGTTCTTTACTTAATGTTCGAGCATTGTAAAGCCATTCGAAGTATTCGAAACGGTCCAATCCCCATTCGATTCGGATAATTGGAGTTCTTTTTAAGTGCACGCGGGATTTTTAACTTTAATAATTCTTTTTTAAAATTACAAACCAATGAGAAGAAGGAAACCATGATTTCTGGCCAAAAGTCTTCGCAGATGAGTTGGGTATAGGAACAAGAGAGTGGCATTTTAATGTAGAAACCTATCGATGTAACTCATTTTATGCACGCGTGTGGTAAATTGCTTATCAGTCAGACATTCGAATTCACTGTGCCAATTTGGAGTTGTGGAGTTAATGATGCATTATAGTCAACTGTGCCATCTACCCTACGTATGCACTAGGTGTCAAGAAATTGAAAATGTATATGGAGAGGGCTCCCTTAACTACAGCACCTTATCATTTTTTAGACCATTTCACCTACAATTGAATTTATTATTATTATTATTATTATTATTATTATTATTATTATTATTTATTCATTCACAGTTCACTGGTACATAGATTGTAGTCATACAGATACAATACATCAAAGCATGACAACAATAAAAATCAACAGTAATAGACTAATAAAAAATTAACATTTATAATATTCATAAAGTCTAATGTGATTAAAATAGCAACTAAACACACTCATTACTTCCAGGAATTTTCGGACCAATGTGCACGTACAAAGTATGACACATTTCTGGATATTATTATGGCATTTTATTTATTTCAGCGTTTCTAGTGAATTCTTTAAAGTCTTCGGATGACGCCCGTTGCTGAAAGAACCACGGGAACGGTTTTGATCTCTGAGATGTTCCATTGCTCCTTCACGACATGTGCCAATTCTTTGTACTTCTGGATCTTCGTATGATATGCTGTAGCGAGATTGCTGGTGTCCACAACTGCCATGTCTACAAACCATACTTTCTTCTCTTTTTATTCCAGAGTGTTATATCCGGTCTGTTATGATGTACTGTACGGTCCGTCAAAATACTACGATCCCAGTACAATTTATAGTTATTGTTTTCTAGTACATTCTTTGGGATATACTTGTAGTATGGTGTATCATGGCATGGTGCTAAACCGATCTTGACGAGTTGGGCGGATGAATTCGACCCACCATATCATGCCTGTTCTTATACTCCGTTGGGGCGAGTACACTGCATCCTGCTGTAATATGTTGAATTGTCTCACCGCGTTGGCCACAGGCCCGGCAGTTATCAGAGGTCATCTCTGGATCTTTGATGACATATTTGAGATAGTTTCTGTTGCAATGACTTGATCTTGAATGGCACCATGAACTCCTCAGTCTCTGGGTAGAGATATCCAATGCTGAGCCATTTGTACGAATGTCACGTCTACTTGGATTGGCTATTTCAGCTGGGTATCTCCCATGGATTACTTTGTGCTTCAGAGATCTATCTCTTGTTGGAAAGAGGGCTGTGAAGTTCTATATTATCTTGATTGAGACTCAGAGGTGTGATAATTGTAGTCCGCTTCAAGTACCACTTTGTGTAGATGAGAAGATAACGCTTTCTTCTGAAGTATTCTCTCATACTGGTAATCTGTTTGAAATGGAGATTACTTATTTTCAGGATACCACGACCTCCCATCTTCCTTGGAAGCGTTACCCTTTGAATTGAGCTTTTGGGGTGGGGTATTGGGAACGGCTCATTTGGACTCTAATAAGCCTTTCCAGGATTCAATATCCGTCCTGGACCATTTAATGATGCCCAGTGAGAAAGTTATTACTGGTATTACATACATGTTAACTCGCTGCAGTTAGGTTTCAGAATTGAGGAAGGCTTTTGAATAAACCTTTCATTCTCTTCTCGAATTCCACCTGCAGCTTTTCTTCTAATTTCACGTGGATTATCAGCTTGTTTTGTTGAATTCCCAGGTATTTATAAAGTTCATTTTCTTCCAGGGCTGTTATAGTCTCCCTGTCAGCGTTTCATGTTCTACCTCGCTGATGAGTTTACCCTTCCTTATACTTTGATTTGCATTTTTCGATACCAAATTGCATTCCTATGTCGGTTGAGAATCTTTCGTGACATGAAGGAGCTTCTTCAGTCCCTGTAATGTTCCTGAGTACAGTTTGATATCGTCTATGTATGCTAGATGACTCACATTATGTTTGCTCTGACCTT
>CAXIVR010000003.1:171277088-171307088 GCA_964035755.1 Teleogryllus oceanicus
CATAATTGAAATAATTGAATGCGTTGAAAACGACTTCGTTTTTTGTGGCTCCCAGACAGCAGAAAACTGATGTTGATGATGGCTAAGCCATCGAAAGGTGCTCTTATTGAAATAAATACTATTGTTGACAATGACAACGCCTTCAATCATTTCAATTAACGGGCATTGAATCTACCCTTCCTTCACGCGTCGTAGGATTCCTCGATCCCACTGCACTCCTACTTGATTATATAACGAAGTATAAGTAATTCATAAATGACAAAGAGGACTACAACCCGACGATCTTGTTCTTATTGCGGACGGTACAACTATATCAATGCACGAATTTATGTGTTAAAGAATATAAATTACAAAATGAAAATTGCACGGCACGGCTTGGGTTGCGGGACGGGTTGCGGGACGGGTTGCGGGACGGGTTGCGGGACGGGTTGCGGGACGGGTTGCGGGACGGGTTGCGGGACGGGTTGCGGGACGGGTTGCGGGACGGTTGCGGACGGGTTGCAGGACGGATGCGGACGGGTTGCGGGACGGGTTGCGGGATGGGTTGACGGACGGTTGCAGGACGGGTTGCGGAACGGGTTGCGGAACGGGTTGCGGGACGGGTTGCGGGACGGGTTGCGGGACGGGTTGCGGGACGGGTTGCGGGACGGGTTGCGGGACGGGTTGCCGGACGGGTTGCGGGACGGGTTGCGGGACGGGTTGCGGGACGGGTTGCGGGACGGGTTGCGGGACGGGTTGCGGGACGGGTTGGGGGGGGGGGGGGGGGGGGGGCGGGCGGGCGGGGCGGCCGGGCGGGGCGGGGGGCGGGGCGGGCGTGGCGGGGCAGGGGGCGCGGCGTCGCCCCGGGCGAGCGCCTGATGAGGCCTGAGTGGCTGCGATACGGTGCCGGCGGCGTGGCGCCCCGCGGGACCACGCCCCCTCCTCCGCCCCAGGCTTATTCCGCCCCGCGCGCATTAGACAGATAGCAATCTACTCCCCATTCAGCGACACCCGCGCGGCGCGGCCGGGGGCGCGGTCCAACGTGCGACACCGACACTCAGGTTTTCGTTGTTTTGTAATTGGACATTTCATTCGTATTGCATGAAAGATTTCAGAGAAAAAAGATGACTTTAAGGAATCTATGAACATAACAGATTAACAGAATTATTTTTTCATGATTACAATGTTGGCGAGTTATTCTTAGTTTTTTCTTCTTCAACAATTTCTGCGTGGTTGATTGCACCTTCCTCTAATGCTTTCTCTCTTCTTCTCACGAAACTATCATTTGTTACAGATATTAATGATATTCTAGGGAGAATAATTATGTCCTTTTTTGTATTTTCCGAGAGGTTTAATTCCAAAACTCACACAATCCATTGTAGAGCAATTTTATACATGCAATACAACTGCTCTTTTCTGCTCTGAAGAGATGTGATAGTGCCTCTGCAGGTATTAGAATATTATGATACTTTTCGACGGTGACTTAGTAGCCACAAGATATAGTACAGCAAAAGTCACTGTTACGTTTAATACAACCTTAATAATTAATTTTTTTACTTGTGAATTTAATACAAAATGTTCTATCGTCATGTAATATGTATCAACACAATTTTAATGCTGCACTCGCGTGACAAAATTTTTTCAAAACGAATTATTTAATTATTAATCTTAAAGTTATTACATATAAAATTAAATAAAATTATACCATTAAAATGCATCTTTGGGGTCTTATTTTAACACGCTCACTTAAAGAGATCTTACTACATAATCAGTAAGCAAACAGGCCCACTGTTTGCAAATTCCTAGACATGATGTGGATCCCTAAAATAAGGTCTGTATTTAAATACTCAATTCGAGACAGTGACCTCTCATACTTGAATTCTGGAAGTTAATTATTATTATTATTATTATTATTATTATTATTATTAATTATTATTATTACTATAATAATAATTATTATTATTACTATAATAATAATTATTATTATTACTATAATTATTATTATTATTATTATTATTTTATTATTAGTATTAGTATTATTATTATATTTTTCTGTACTTTTCTCAGTAAGCATTGAGAACCATTCATCTATTCATACGACTTAGGCTCTAGCGAATGCAACTGGTAATGACAGATCTGAGGAAAGACGGAGATGAAATTCATCTTTGTCCGTCGTTGAATTTAAAAATTTTCGCACAATATGGCAAGTCTGTAAGTTTAAAGCAGTTTGGATGGTTATGCAGATTCCTTTCGATAATCCTATTTTTGTAAGACCTGAAGCAAATCGTTCCTTCATCACTCTTGTGGCTGAGATGATTATTGACACTATTTCAACCTTACTCAGTTGCCAAACATGTTGGATTTCTGCTGCCAAATTCTGATATTTTGAAATCTTCTCGGATTCTGTCTTATTGAGATTTTTTGTCAGTGGACAGCCTACATCTATGATTGTTGCATACTTTTGTATTTTATTGATAACTACTATGTCCGGGCGATAATAATCTACAGTTTTATAAGTGACAATAGGACTATCCCAGTAGAGTACTATTTCACTATTTTGTATAACCGATGAAGGTGAATATTTGTTAAATGGTGAAGGGTTCTCAATTAGTCTATAATTTGATGCCAATTGTCTATGGATTATTTTGGCTACTTAATTGTGCCTCCCTAGATATGCAGTATTGGCAAGAACTGGGCAACCTGTAATCACATGGTCGATGGTCTCATTTGGTTGATTAGTCATTCTACAGACATCTTTTATACTGCTCTTCAGTATGTGTTTATCATAATTGCGTGTTTTTATTACCCCATCTTGAATTGCTATCAATCCTTCAGTTGCAGGAAATAAATATTCCATTTTCAACCACAGGAGAGAAGAGACTTTATCAACTGATGGGTTATTTAAGAGATTAGGATATTTTCCATGAAGGGTCTTGTTCTTCCAATCTGTCTGCATGTAACATATATGGGAAACAATTTCAATGTTGGTTTCAGTCTTCTGGAGATTTAGAGCTGAATAGTTTGCATCTACAGCAACTACACTCTTCAGTAATACACTATCCGAGGCGTGAAAGTACATTCGCATTTTCTTTTCTTGTGACCTGCAAAGATTGAAGATATTAAGCAGGCCTCTACCTCCTTGGTTTCTGGGAAGATAAAACCTTTCGACAGCGCTCTTGGGATGATGTATTCTGAATTTTGTGAGGGTGGTTCGAGTAATCGTATCCACTTCCCGAAGATCTGTGTCTGAATATTTCAGAATACCAAAGGAATATGTCAATACTGGGACAGCATATGTGTTAATAGCACTTATTAGATTCCTTGAGTACAAGTTTTTGTTCATCAACTTTGTGATTCTTGATTTGTACCTTTCCTTGAATATCGACTTCATATTTGTGTGGTTCACTCGTCTATTTTGTTGGATACCAGGATTTATAAGTGCATAAGTCAAAAGCTGTCGAAAATCACAAGTTTCATCAGGTACTTTACCATTTTTTAGGTGTATTTCGGCACATTTATCACATCCAAAGGACATAGCAATGTCTTCACTACATACCTGCGTCACATACTTCAGCGCTTTCAGGTAGTTATGGCTCTCGGAAAACAGTTTAAGATCATCCATAAATAATAAATGGCTGATTCGGGAGGTAGGATCTCTCAGTCGGAGTCTGTACCATACACATTCGTCGTTTAGAAGCTGTGATAGGGTGTTTATAGCTAAACAAACCATAGAGGGCTTAATGAATCTCCTTGAAATATTCCTCGACGAATATCAATCTTAAATGTACAATTCTCCAAATTAATCTCCGTGCACCAGTTTTCCATTAAGGCAGCGAGCAGGTTTACAACCTTTGTATTAATTTTATATATTCTCAAAATGCGTATGAGCCATTCATGAGGTACCGAATCAAATGCCTTTCTATAGTCGATGTAGCACATGCTCAAGTTTCGGCTTTTTACCTCAACTTGTTTTATGATTACGCTGTCCACAGTAAACTGTTCTTTGCATCCAAAGGTACTTCTGATGCATACTTTCTGTTCCATGCTGAAGATATTGTTCTGATCACAATGCATGTATATCTTTTCGTGTAAAACTGAAAACTAACTTATATAGTACAGAGAGAGATTTTACTGGCCTGTAATTTTTGGGATCTCATTTAGCAACACTTTTGGGTAGTAAGTAAGTAATATCTTGCGTTAAGAATTTTGGGCACTGATCAGGCTTCTGAAGTATCTCATTAAAACTATTTGAAATCAAGTTGTGTAGGGAGACAAAACGCTTCAACCAAAAGTTCTGAATTTTGTCAGATCCCGCTGATTTCCAATTTTGGCATTTCTTAAGACTTCCTTCAATATCTTCGGTGCTAATGTGGACTTCAGACATTTCTGGAAGGTTGCCCATCTTTTCCTGAAGTTCAGAGAGCCATGATGCATCATGATTGTACCTTGAAGGGTTGGTCCAGATTGCCTGCCAGTATGACTTGAATTTATAACTATCAACTTTCTCCTGACTATCAGCTTTGGGTTCCAAGTTCCGATAGAATACTTTCTGGTTCCTCTCAAATAACATATTTTGTTGTTTCCGCTTTGAGCATTCATTGTATCTTCGCAATCTAGCACCCTTAGCTTTGAACTTTTGTCTAGCTTCATCGTGGTACAGGGTTAGTTTTTGTCTTAATTCGGAGTCGTTGATGTTGATTTGCATTTTATGTAGGATTCTATTAATTTTATGCTTTACTCTTGTACTTTTGTTGTTTGAAAGAAATTCATGAATTATATTAATCTCTGTTCTCAGTTTAACAATACTTTCTTCCAATCTAAATTCCCATGCGGGTTTTCTCGGTTTCTTTGTGTTGCTTGGTGGACTATTCTGAATGCGCTGTCCATTAAGATCAATTACAGCAAGTGCAGCTGCATACAAGGCAGTATGAATATCTGTCAAGTTATTTAATAGGTCAGCTACCTGATGTATTACCTGATCAACTTGCTTAATAAGAATATTCGTTTTTTTGGTAAAGATCAATTTTGGGATTTTAGGGCTACCAAGAGGATCTGTCTCGAACCAGATAGAAATATCCTATAAACTTTTCAGCGGTTTCCTTATTTATACTCAAATCATTAGTCTCTATTCTCGTCCCGTTATTATCAGTTTGGTGGTCTTCTACAGCTGCCTGAAGTTCATTACTCACTTCCTTACGTATTTCATCAATTTCGACCTGGGTAAGATACTTTCGTTTCATAATTGCGTTCTTACGATCGGCTAGGTTTTGTTCAGTCAAGTTGAATTCGGGGTAGGCTTTAGAAAATTCTAAACTTATTCTTAAATTACTAAATTTCTAAAATTATTAAATTCTAATTATTAATTAATTATTAATTAATAATAATAATAATTTTTATTACCTGGGATTGCCCTGATTTCATCAGAAATAACGTCAGCAGTGGTTGAAAAGTGTGTTTGTGGAACATACACACATTCATCCGTCTTTAAATTAAAGATTCAATATGATTTGATAGTACTTTTAAATTAATACATGTCAAATGTTCTATTGAAATAATTCGTAATTAACATTCAACCGTTTACTGCAAATTAAGCAAGGTTAGTTCGTTGTTAAAGGTAAATAAATACGCAAAAGAATGGATATAAAAGTTAAATTATTCATTGAAAGTTAGACACGAGATTTAGTAATATATTCATTCGCGTTGAAAACGTTGTAACCGTAAAAATGTACACTATAATGTCCGTTAAGATTCTTATACCTCGTCACAATAATAAATAGACATACCAGTCAGAAGGAAAGCACACAAATAAATCGTGATTATACAACACCAACATCATTACGGAAAAGTCGCCGAACTATTTTCGAATGGGGATCTCCCCATAAAGAAACTCGACAATCGTATTGTCGTATTCCTCCTTCGATGTGTCGTCAGGTCCGACGTCGCAACCGCCATTTCCGGTTGCGTGCACGCAATGCGAGGGGGCGTGGCTCCGCAGCGTGCGCCCTGTCGCACGTACGCACCCGCGTGCTCTACACAGCGCCCCCTCGCGCCCGCACGTTGCGTATCAGCTGCGCTTCCTTTCCTCTGAGAACCAGGCGTGTCGCCATGCGTGTCGTGAGGAAAACATACACACTTCGATACATCAGTGCGTATCCCAAGTAGAGATGGGCTTAACAGCTTTTCTTCAATAACTGTTATCACAAAAACAGCTGACTCGTAATAGCTGTTATTAATAACAGTTGAAAGATAACAGGTCCATGACCAGCAACCTAACATGGCCGACTGTTAAGAGTTAAAGCGGTTGTACCGACTGCTAAGAGTTAAACCACGCAAAACGAATAACGTTGGTAGCACCGTACAGTATCTTACGAAACTGCCCATGGATCATTGGCAATCATTTCTCATTCTAGTCCCTTCCTCTTGCATTAATTACACACAAGAAGAAGATATGTTGACGAAGATGACTTCTTTTATTTTTTCTTATAAGAACGTCAACAACATCCAATCAGAATTCCCACAATTACTTACATAATGCAATCATACATACATACACATACACACTACACTAACCCACATGCTGAAAGACCAGTCGGGTGCATATAGCTCTAGACGGCGATTTTTCCCTGTTGGAGACATCAAGAATGGAAATCGCGTAAATTGTGGTGTAGGTCGGCGTTTAATCTCACGTTCCGGAGGTGAGGATCACCGCCATCTCCTAGGATTTATTACGCACTACACAAATGGGACTAAAGATCATGCCATTTGACGCCCCCAGAAACCCCTAATAGTCGATCAAAATATATATTCAAGATTAGTGCTACACCAGATCTAAAATTACAAACCCTATCAATCTTTTTTCATGTTCTGATACGCTAATAGCCTTGCATTTTAAATTTTCGCAGCTGTGTTGTTTGCAGCATATATCGACAAAAACATGATTTTAAATATGGTTTCTGACGCCTGAAAGGTTTACCTCTGATGGTAAATTAAACTGTATAGATGACATATAGAAAGTTAAACGAGAACAAATTTCAAGAGGTTAATAGTTATATCCAATAACGGCAAGAGTTAATAAACACTCCTCAGCCAGAATTTACGTCAGGTTTGGAATACACATAGTGACAATAAGGAAGGAACACAACTAATCGAATAATGAAATGTGGTATAAAAAATGAATTTTTATATTTATTCCCTATTTGTTATAGCAACAGTTTGTAAATGTGTTAAATTTTAAAATGCCATTTGAGCGGTGTTCTTACTCACTGGCGACACGTCTATAAAATTAAACTGTAGGCGACATCGGTAACAAAACATCAATGTTCAAAATTAAAACATCAATGTTAATAATACACTGACCAGAAACCATCGACGTTTTTGAACGTCGATGTTTTAACTGTAAATTCTATAAAAATATCGAAAGAGGTCGATGAAATGAACCATTTATCAGAAGAGGTCAATGGAAGAAAAAGGTACCGAGAGCGGTAGCTCAGTGCATCAACTGATGTCACCGCAGCGCCTCTGACCGAGAGGTCCTAGGTTCGAGTCCTGACGGCGGCAGGATTTTCAACACTAGCTTTTCAGCTACGTCGAATTCAGTCGCTGTCTGGAGGAGAATTCTAGCGTCCGGCTGCTCTGATCGGTAGTTTTCCGTGGTTTTTCCGATCAACACCAGGCGAATTCCGGAGCAGTACCCTACCAAACGAGTTACGGACCGTGCGCGATCTGTCCTTCCCCTTCCTTGTCCTATCCTCTCCCCCTTACACACACACTTACACTAACATGCACCACACTACCACATATTCCGGGAGACCGGTCGGGAGCTTAGAGCTTGTCCCGACTGGGGCGGTACCCCGCTGGTGGGAGAGTCCTGGTTAGGGGGAAACCCCACTAGCCGACGGTAGGTCGGCGCCCGATCTCGCCATCTAGCGGGGAAAGATCACCGCCATCTCCCGATAAAATAACACGCAGCACACTTACTGCACCAATGACCTAAGCTGTTGACGCTCTCGGAATCACTAACAAGCAGCCAAGCAACCAGGAAAAAGGTTTGGAATCCCTGCTCTAGAATTTTCTTGAGATCAGTGCCATTGTGCAGTTGACAATCAACACTCAGGGAAGGAAATTCGCGAGGGAAGAGCGCGGGCTTTCGCACGCCTTTGAGGCCTTTGACCAGGCGGCGGCGGCAGCGGAAGGGCGTTCGCTTCCGAGGCATCCGCTTCCACTGCGTCACGCCCCCCCTCAAGCAGCACTTCGACGAACGCGACGGCTCGACGTGCACGCGGGCACGTGCCACACCGCCCTCGCGCCGCCTACGCGCTACGGAGGCGACATCCATGTGTTAGCCCCCATGCCAATGTTCCGACATCATTGTCGATGTTTCGACTCCCATGTTTTATCCCCTCGTTTTGTTCCCATGTCGATGTTGATTGATTGATTGATTTTTTCGTGTTCCCGGGCGCGTCAACTGCTTTGGTCATTAGTCCCGTTAGTGTAATGCATGTTTGTTTCTCGGGAGATGGTGGTGGTCTTTCGCGCTGGATGGCGAGATCCGGCGTCGACCTACCGTCGGCTAGTGGGGTTTCCCCCTAACCAGGACTCTCCCACCAGGGGGGCACCGCCCCAGCCGGGACAAGCTCTAAGCTCTTGATCGGTCTCCCGGAATATGTGGTTGTGTTGTGCATGTTAGTATGTGTGTGTAAAGGGAGAGGATAGGACAAGGAAGAGGAAGGACAGATCGCGCGCGGTCCGTGGCCCGTTTGTTAGGGTACTGCTCCAGCTCCGTTGATCGGAGAAACCATGGAAAACTACCGATCAGAGCAGCCGGCCGCTAGAATTCTCCTCCAAGCAGCGACTGAATTCGACCTAGCTGAAAAGCTAGTGTCGAAAATCCTGCCGCCGTGGGGAGTGGGAACCTAGGACCTCCCGGACAGAAGCGCTGCAGTGACATCAGTTGATGCACTGAGCTACCGCTACCGGTTACAATGCTTGGAAAGAGGGTGAGAATTATAGCCATAAGGTCCGGGTGGAGTTTACTCCCTGGAAAAGAACAGAAGTATAAGCGGGAAACGGCGAGCAGGCATTATGTCAGCACGGCTTCCTTATCGCGAGTCGTTTAAATGGTCGTGTGTGACTACGACACAGTCCACATCTCCAGGCGTGGAGTCACCGGCTTCCTTAAAGTGGTCACGAGCGAGTCAGCGCAGCTTGAAAGCCTGGTTCTCACCTCTCATTATTATGATGTTTATCCATCACTGCCATTGCCTACGGCACTGACATTATAACAGTGCAAATAACGGCAGCAATATCATTACATCGCGCCCCAGGTTCTCTAGCCATGCTCCGTGGCACTTACACTTACATACACTGTTGTTACACTAGCACACATGCCAGGAAGCTCCTAAGGTCCGGAGCTTTGAGCTTGTCCCAGCTAGTGCAGTGCCCCGCCGGTGGGAGATATCCGGTAAGGGAAAACCTAGCTAGCCGATATGTAGGACTGTACCGGGTCTCATCATCCAGCGGGAGAAGATCAGCGCACTACACTTACGGGTCTAAAGACTACACTACACTTACGGGTCTAATGACCTTAATAATTGACGGACCCGAAAACACTAATCAATCAATGACCACGGTCATGACCATCATGACGACGGTCGCTAATGTTAGTACTTGTTAGTACTACAAGGGGAAAAGTTTAAAAATATAAAACTTGTAATTTCAAGATTCAAAGACAAGTAACGGAAAACATGACTCGTTTTAACAATTGAAATATATGTATGCTGCATGCTTATATGTTTCGTAAATTTAATTAATTCATGGAACCATCTTGTATATGCCAATTTGGTGATTTTTTTAGATAACCTGAAGATGGAGATCACCGTTCCCGGAAATTTAGTTGAAAAAGTGAATATTGTTTTAATGTTTAAGGTTTTTAATTCCTTTATTCATCTGTAAAAAGTCCAATAATGATATGTATGAAATACATAAATACTCCACAACAAACCGGGAGCGGTTGCTCAGTGCATCAACTGATGTCACTACAGCGCCTCTGACCGGGAGGTCCTAGGTTCGAGTCCTGACGGCGGCTGGATTTTCGACACTAGCTTTTCAGCTAGGTCGAATTCACTCGCTGCCTGGAGGAGAATTCTAGCCACCGCCTGCTCTGATCGGTAGTTTTCCGTGGTTTCTCCGATCAATACCAGCCGAATGCCCGAGCAGTACCCTACCAAACGGGCAACGGACCGCACGCGATCTTTCCTTCCTCTTCCTTGTCATATCCTTTCCCCCTTACACACACACACACACTTACACTAACATGCACTACACTACCATATATTCCGGGAGACCGGTCGGGAGCTTAGAGCTTGTCCCGGCTGGGGCGGTGCCCCGCTGGCGGGAGAGTCCTGGTTAAGGGGAAACCCCGCTAGCCGATGGTAGGTCGGCGCCGGATCTCGCCATCCGGCGGTGAAGACCACCACCATCTCCCGAGAAAAAAACATGCACTACATTAACGGAACTAATGACCAAAGCTGTTGACACGCCCGGAAAAACGAAAAAAACAAACTCTACAACAATCTACAATAATCATCCTTGATTAAAAATAAACATTGATTAACAATCTTTTACGTGATTGTAATTTGGTTGAACAGTTAATATTGTAATAAGGCTATCAATAATTAATATGAGACCAATAAACTATTGAACATTCCGAAGGCAAATGTTTTCCATTCAGTAGTTCATTTATAAAGTATATTCTCATATTTTCTGGGAATATTGCTAGACCTGTCTTTTAAAAAGTTGCAGCATCATATCAGACAGATTTGAGGACTGAACGAGAAATGTCACGAGGCAAAATCGGGTAGCAACGGTTGAACGTGTGCACAGATCTGCGGTGATAATTCCTGTCATGCGTTGTCACAATACGCATAACGATTGCAAATCCGCAACACAAGGTCGCAATCGCCAGCTACCAAACTCACGAGAATTCACGTGTGCGAATCTGCCTTCGATATTCTTTCAGGACCAACATAAGGTTGGACGGATTGTATTATGAAGTTTGATAACGGGAGTCTCATATTCATTTGGAAATAATTGGCGCATTTGGAATATCAAAGTCATCATAACAAATATACAAGTAACACTTGGAGTACACATGGAGTACACAGAGCTATAGATTGGCTAACAATTGCTTACAAATACTTTTTCTGAGACGGTCCAGACATTTTGATAAAAAAATTCCATCTCTATAATAATTTTCGGGATATGTTCTTCCTCTTGTCGCAACTAAAATTTACAATGGTGAACTACGTAATGAACTTAACAGTCTTATAAACATACAACTGACTCATAAATTAATCTATTTATTTAACGTCAAAATAGTAACACTGTGTCACTTGGAGGGAAAGAGAAGAAAAGTTCTTTACTTCGAAATTGTTGGCACATTCATATTACTTCTCAACAACCAATGGTGAGTCAAAGAGTTGATTCTTAGTGACTTCCTTTTATCTAAAGAAAATCGGAGAGCAATTCTTGCATTCATTTTCATTAAATGACATATTAAAATTTCTTATTAATATTAAAAAAAATGAAATTACACTAATTATTCACATCACAAATTATCGTAAAGTTAAAAAAAACAGATTTAAGGCGCATTTAAGAGAAGGGAAAATGTCGTTTAAGAAAAAAGTTGAAAATAAACCTACGATTACAAAGCTGTGTGACAATTATTAATTATTATTTTGGTCAACAAAGATTCAAACAGCACAGGTCGACATATGCAGGTTATTATTGAGATTGTATTCTTCTGCAAAATCTCATCAATAAAAAAAGTCTTGCATAAATTTACAATAAACTTCTATTTTATTCTCATATAAACAAGGGAATATTTTGCATTCACTTATTGATATTGTCTATCCAATTGCATTTTGACTGGCACAAAAGCAGCTTCATCGGTATTCGCTTTATTCAAGGGAAGATCAATTCTGTTTTGTAAGTAGCTGTGGGGAGAGACATTCGAATTCTCAAAAGAGAATAAAGACATCTTGATTTCACTTTAATTAAAATTTATATTGGACAGTTCACAAGAGGAAGAGCAATTTAAACTCTTAATAATTAACTCAAAACAGAATGAATGGTAGCGCGAAGCAGATACACCTATACAAGATGCAACGAACCTGACACAAAATAATTAAGAAAAGTTGAAAGCGTATCTACGTCACATAACTAAATGGTAATAATACTGGTATTTAAGCAGTGAAAGTGGGAAAATTTATCTTGTTTATTCAGAATAATAAGAAAAAATAAAATGTGAACAGTAAGGTCCTCTATTTTATTCTCACTTGTTCTCAATACTTTTAAGACTAATTACAACTTTTAAATCCTCTTATATAAAAGCGTAGTAAATCATATTACCTACAATTAGAATATAAGAAACTGAATTTTTGGTGCTAGGTGGCTATTTAACATAACCCACGCAAAAAAGGAGACCCAAATACTTGGCACATGTTTCTCTATGTATTTCGACGCAGTGAATCCAAACCTGAATCCAGAATTGGGCCCTTTTTCTATCGACAAAAGAAAAAACAAAAACAAAAAACAAACATCGTAACATTTTTGTTTGTTTGCGAGGGTTGTTGTCAGATCCGAAAACTTGACACATGCGTCTGTATGTATGTCGACGTGCTGAATATGAATATGAATCAGAATTGAGCCATCATCCAATTCTTATTAAATCGCAAAACAACATCGTGAAATTGTATTTTTGTATTCCGGTGGTCAGATCCGAAAACTTGACACATGCGTCTGTATGTATGTCGACGTGCTGAATATGAATATGAATCAGAATTGAGCCATCATCCAATTCTTATTAAATCGCAAAACAACATCGTGAAATTGTATTTTTGTATTCCGGTGGTTGTTGTCAGATCCGAAAACTTGACACATGCGCCTGTATGTATGTCGACGTGCTGAATCCGAAACTGAAGCCAGAATTGCGCCACCACCCTCCAGCATTTTTTAAATCGCAAATATTCACCGTAAAATTTACAATCTACAAATAAAATAACATTTACAATCACAAATGGCCAGAAGACGCCTATGTAGTTCTGAGTATCTTTCACACTAGTGATGTCACGGTCTCATTCTGGTGACAGTGCCATGCCACGAGCTTCTCTGCGCAACTAACGTCGGGAAAGGAAAATATCATTAGTAACTCGGCCGTTTGGTGTTTGGCTCCAACTTGGTGGAAAAAAGGGTTTATGTACAGAAAAATAAAAGTAAAAATATAAATAAAAATAACAACAAACGTTCTTAAAATTATTTATCTAAATCCCACCTACTCGAATTTCATGTGTAAAGAGTAAAAGCGTTCAAGGTGACTTTGAGTACCTATTGCTCTCTTGTAACGAGGTCAGCAACTACATGAAGGAGTTATTTCGTCGCGCTACCCGTCCCATGGACTCCCGCTGGTGCGTTCGACCTTAAATTCACTGCGTCACATCATAAAATGTCGTAAGACACAGCCTGTTTATCAGCCTAGAAATCAATTCGGGCCAGTCGTCATAATTTTCCGCCTTTCTTTCTAGTCATTCGCACAAAAATGAATCATGATTAACACAGAAACACCGACATAATTGAGGAAATACTGTCGAAGTATTTTCGAGGGGGATCTCTCGTTACAAAACAGAGTACAGACTTCTAGTGTCACGTCGCGCAGTTGATTTCGTTCGTGAGCCCGTACTGCAATACAGTATGCTACTATGGGGTATGGCAGTATGATACGTATGATATATGGCTACCTAATAGATGGTTCCGTGAGTGGATTATGCATCCTCTCAAAAATAAATGTTACAAACTTCTAGAGCATGTACACACATGTAGAACATGATCTCCTTTTGCCAATGCACATTGGTGGGAATTGTTTTATAACGAAGTTTCACAGGCAACATTTGTCCCTGACTGGTACGCTATTCAACATGCACTGTTATTAGAATGGTCTTCTCCTGACGCAACGAGATTTCATGTTTATGATATACATCAATGCTTGATAAGTTGCATATCATTCAGGGCAAATGCCACACATGTAACTTTTTTTAAAGAAATTTCCCCCTAAATGTTCCTTGGACAAATGTTATCACCTTTTTGCTCTATAAGTTTGTAAAACTTATTCTGAGCCGCTGTACATCTTCAAGAGATCCTGCGCAAGGTTCCGAAGCATTGGTTCACTGGATGAAATCGAAAACATTGTTACCGTGCTCCGCGCTGCCTCACGTGGCAGGCAGAGTGGATGGGAACGCCCCGAAGTCGGGGTTGAGTAGGTCGACTTCAGGCTCACCATTTATAACACCGCGCTAAGCGTTTGTCCCGACACAACAAAAACGTTACAAAGCAACATCAGTACCGTTTGCACAAAATGTAACACATTCTGTTGGGTGCTACGCAAAAAGCGAGAGTAAAGCATCGCGGCGAAGTGCGATAGTGAAGTTCCAGGCCTGCGAAATGACATTTGTCCCCTGCCTCTCCGTGTAAGCCACAGCCACCTCTGCGTGCGCGGTTTCCCCTTCTGTTTACGTCATCAGCCCTTTGCCCTACCCGCACGGGCACCCTCTTGCATCTTCTACGGAACGCCACCCGGTGAAGACCCTTGTGAATTTCGGTCCTGGGTTCTCGGAGCACGACTGATTGCGCGGACGATTGCTATTGGTTCGCAGAAAGAAGCAGAGGATTGGCGACGTCAGAGCAAACAGTAGGGGATGACCTTGAACCCTCAAGTTTTTCCTATTGTCCAAAAAACGAATCACAATTGATTTTTTAAAGTGTTAGCATGAGAACAAAATATGCTCAAATAGAGGCTGGATGATGATAATTTTGATGATTATGGATGATTCATTTAGATCAGGACAGTGCAAATAGAGCTCTTTGAGTGCGAGAGGTCGCTAGCAGTTTGCGAATTTGAAAACTCGGAGTTTGGAAACAAATGATACTTTCTTGCGTAATTTGTAACCTTATGCAATTTTAGAAAATTCAGAGAGAGTAACGAAAATGGAACATATGCAATTTTTATACGCGTACTTTGCTCTTTTTGAAAAAATGAGTAATTTTTGAGAAAATATTTTTTCAGAAACTGCCTGTATTTCAAACAAAGTTACGCAAAAACTCATATCTGCGAAACATTGCACATGATCTTATCTAATGACATGCAGAACAGATTTCATTGAGAAAAAATATATCATTAATATTTTAATTGTAGGAAGACACTTTATAAAATTTTTCTTTTGACACTTCTGAAAATTTTCTAAATTCAAACAAAATAAGACACGCGCCATTTTTAAGCGTCCTTTCCTCTTTGCTATAAAAATATTTAAAAAATTGCACAGTTGTTTTTGAAGATATTGAATACGTCGTTAAGGCCTAATGTTTTAAAGTATCTCCAAAAATAAAAATAAAAGAAAAACATTTGAAACTCGCGGGGCCTCGCGATCGGCAAGATTGAATTCGCAAATTGGCAGACAGATGGACAGACAGATGGACAGACAGATAGGCAGACGAACATACAGGTAGACTTTACATCAATGGTTTGGTTGCAAGAACTCACACATCAATGATTGACTGTACAACGTGTTAACGAAAGCAATTTTCTGCTACATGTAGTTGCATAGTTTATCCACTTTTTCGATGACAGGATTCTAGAAGACTAGTTTTTCTAATGCAAAATCGTCACTTCCTTCTACATTGCAATACATTCTCTTTGTTGCTCTTTAGAAAGGAAATTTATATCTCTTTAAAGAAAGGAAAAAAAAGAGAAGAGCAGTGTCTTTGGGAGCAGTTACAACCAGCAGAAGTATTCACTGAGTGAAGTAGACTGAGGTCGCCTAGTGACTCATCTGCGTACGTTTCACAATTAGTGACTCTTCCTCTTTGGGCTGATTCGACAAATATTTGTAGGCAGCTGTTTCCGTAATGAATTGCCAAAGAACATGTATCATAATTCAGAACAATCCGTCAGTCTTCTTGCAGCTACCAACAACTTGAAACTGTTTCGAGTTATTTGACAATAATTAATAATGCAAATAGTGATATTTTTACCTACTAAGAGGTAGATTGTGTACAAAGTAAATTATCGAAGTTGCTTTACGGATGATTCTTTTAAATACGTCCTTTTCATTATTCATTATCTTAGGTATAGCTTTTATATCCCGCTGCTCACTGGGTAGACAGGGAAGCACCTGAGAAGGGCGACGTCCCCCAAAGTCAGCGTCGTCACAGCAGGGCGCGGTGACGTAGAGGGTAGTGATGACAAATTTTACCAAAACATCGATACATCAATGTTTCGATACATCGCTAAAGGGTTTTCCATGTCGATGAAAACATCGACGAGAAAACATGGATGCTGAAAACATCGATGTTTAATTATGGAGGTCCGAAGCCTTAACCTACTATGATTTCACGATTTAGAAACACAAAATAAATAATAAATAAACTATAAACAAAAAAAATAAACTATATACTAATAAAGATGCTATTTTCCTATCCATTTTAATTACAAAAGGGGATTTTATTTTTGGTACCAGCATGTTAGTAGTATGTAAAAATTATTATCGAATGTAAAGAATAAAATTAACAATAAAGAACATCGTGTTTTGCTATCGATTTCGTGTTTCACTGTCGATTCAGGCAATGGCACGCCTGGCGATAACATACATTCATAACACGAGCAGCTCCCAAACTTCCTTAGTTCAACAGCCGAAATGTGCAGCGTGATAAAGATGACGCAAAACAACGATATTGCTGTGGTTTGTTGCTTCTCTACAACGTGCTTAAAGTGCTTTATTGAAAAAAATTTAAAAAACATCGACGTTCTTGCAACAAAATATCGATGTGAAGATACCATCAAAAGCCAAATATCCATGTTAATATGTCGATGTTTTTGGTGGAAACCATTGATGTTTTTTCCCATCCCTAGTAGAGAGCTTCTTTCGCAGGCTGCTGAACCGAACGGTCCTCTTTTGACGAGGTACACCGTCGTTTCCGTTTTTTGTAGACTGTAACGACTTAATAATTTCTATTATATGTATTCGCTGGATGTTTTCGTAGAATTTGGCTTTGATTTTCGACTCTATTTTTGGATTTAGACTACCGGTGTGCTTGTTGATATTATTTGACCATTTGGCTTGTTTATGAAACACGAAACGTTTTTGTTGAAACCGTGTCGAGTTTTGCAACTTTGTTTTCGTTTAAATTATATTCACTTCCCGAATGCTCATACTTTCTTTTGTAGCGCTTTGTTGCCTCATTTGCCTCCTTAAGTCTTTCAAGTCCGAATTCCCTATTCTAGATATCAGTGGTGAAATCTCCGGTACACCGCGTATACCGCCGGTATACCTACTAATTCGAAGTGTATAATAAATATTTCGTAAGTTTTGTAATCCTCCAAAAAGTTACTGAGATTTTGAAGGCCTTAAAACAGTTAAGAAAAAATATATGATTTGCTACCGAGAGCCAGTCAGTCTTCCGCATCAGTAATCGCTATGAAGTATGGTAGAGTGAGAGGTTTTAAATAGTTCTTAATGCTGCCCACAGAATTCGCTCGCGCAAGCAAAGTCACCGCATGCCACGTCTGGACCGTCGGTAGGCACCGCAAAATATTGCGGTGAACAGTCCTCCTCTGGTCGTTCGTAAATTGCGTTTCTCTCAAGTTTTTGTGAAAATTGATTGTGTTAATGATCCAGAAGTTAGTCGTTGGTATAATTTTCTTATATAACAATTATTTAGAACGGAATTTCATAGTATTGGGATTTGAGAAAAGCTCAAAATAAAGACAACGGTAGAGGTAGCTTCCATAAAGTGCGGTATACTTAATATAACGTTCAGGATTCGCCATTACTAAATATTCTTGTTCCCGTTCGAGGCAGGAACACAGGGAGTGGCAACTGTGAGCACTGACACCACCTGCACTGCGCTCGGGAGCTGCAATCGCGAACCTTGGACAGGCCTGATCTAGATGCCACGCGACCCCATTCGGAGCTACCATGTCAACCGGATTTATCCCGTGGGCGGTGACCCCACGACTGAGGTGAGGGCACCGCAGGGGCAATCGATGAACGGAGTCCGCCGGCAGGGTCACGGTCGCGCCGTTTTTCACCAACAGTCGACGGCAGATACTGTCGCTAGAGGTGCCTCCTGCTCCGAGTGACGGCTAGCCTTGCACCCTCTCGCCAAAGAAAATGATACGAGTCGTTTTGGATTGATTGATTGCTTTTTTCGGGTTTCCGGGCACGTCAACTGATTTGGTCATTAGTCCCGTAAGTGTAGCGCATGTTTTGCTCCGGAGATGGCGGTGATCTTCCCCCGCTGGATGGCGAGATCCGACGCCGACTTACCGTCGGCTAGTGGGGTTTCCCCCTAACCAGGACTCTCCCACCAGCGGGGCACCAGCCGGGACAGTTCTAAGCTCCCGGAATATGTGGTAGTGTAGAGCATGTTAGTGTAAGAGTGTGTGTAAGGGGAGAGGATAGGACGAGCAAAGGCAGATCGCGCGTGGTCCATGGCCCCTTTTGGTAGGGAACTGCTCCGGCATTCGCCTGGTGTTGTTCGGAGAAACCACGGAAAACTACCGATCAGAGCAGCCGGCCGCTAGAATTCTCCTCCAGACAGCGACTGAATTCGACCTAGCTGAAAAGCTAGTAAAATAATGTAGGCTTTGAAAAGCTAGTGTCGAAAATCCTGCCGCCGTCAGGACTCGAACCTAGAACCTCCCGGTCAGAGGCGCTGCAATGACATCAGTTGATGCACTGAGCTACCGCTCCCGGTGAGTCGTTTTGGGGAATGAAATGGAACTTGAAGGCGGAGACGAGAAACGTTTTGTACATGAAGGTTCACAATAATTGTTACAATCTTCTAAGGCTTGACTAGAGCGTAGACTGGATAAACTTGACAATTTGCATAGGAACATGTCGGAAATGTCGTATTACGAAGTTACGTATGTGAATATTTTGATTGGCGCGCCTGATTGGCCACATCCCACTATCCATTGGTGTCCGACATGTACAAGAACTCTGAGAGGATGTCCTTCCCACTTGCAATGACAATACTGATTTTTTTTGTCTTTTGTTCAGCTTTGACTACATACCTTTCTCGATTTGGTAGCCATGATGCATACCCGGTAATGGCAATGCACATACTCGCGCAATGAAAGCTGAAGAATAAAGACAAATACGACAATACTGTCTTTACCTATGAGCAATGCGCAGAGATTTTCTGAACCTGCCAAACCCTAGTGTAGGTTAAACTACCTACCAATGAGGATCACTGTGTAAAAATTGTTAGAGTAACTTTTTAAGATGATATTTCCCACATACTTATTGGTAAAAGTAACCTTTGAATTCCTGCAAGGACATGCAGAATGTAACATTCTGTCATTCTGAACCACCTGTTTTGCGATAGTACAAATGGGGAGATCAAGTGCGGCTGGAGCGGGTTGATTTTGTTTTCTGTCACACCCCATATCAAAGTTATTTGACTAAATGACCGTCCAAAATTAAATCTTCTGACTATTTACGTCTCAATCACATTCTGTAATTGCTAAATCAGGATAACGATGCAAGTGTAGCTGAAACTCAGGCGATTGCGACTTGTGATTGTAATTTATTTCTGACAGCTAATATGATAGTTACGTTTTAGTACATTTGGACAACTCTCGAAATAAAACTACACGTTGGAATAAACAGAAACTTTCCAAAGTGTTTATGTGGGAATTTTGTGGTAAGTGATATTCTTTGTTGTTGTTGTTGTTGTTGTTGTTGTTGTTGTTGTTGTTGTTGTAGTTATTGTTGTTGGAAATCATTAAAAAAGCGGAAAAAGTTTTAGGCGAAACTGTATTCGTTCGCGAATTTAATTCAAATGGAGTTTTGGAAGGCGGAAAATGTCCACGATGGTGTCAGAATAAATAAAAATCGTTCGAGCATTCCTGTTCTAATAAGATTTCTTAATACTTAGCATAGAAACGCCACAAGTAATGGATAATTACGACAGATAATTCTTGTGTTGACCTCTGACAGCGAATATAGGAGTCAAATACAGTGGGTTGAACTGAGAGCTAGGCCTACAAAATCAATAACTTAGACCAACGGACATGTTTTCAGTGCCCGCGCAGTATGCAACAACAACTTTGTGGGAGATGCCAGTGTGAAAAGTTGAACTTTTTTGTAGAGGTCAATCTCTAGAGTTAATACTTTTTACTTTAGCGTTTTGTTTTCGCTCGTCAAAATCTGGAAGGCATTAACGAATTTGTCATCTCTAAATTAGCTGCTTATTATTGAAGATTCAAACATCACATATTTACACCAACTTAATCTCATAAAACATTTTAAAATCAAACACATCTCAATTTAAAAAACAACAACAGAAGAATAAAATGTTGCATTAAAATTATACATTGGTATTTACATTTTCTTATAGTTTACACCAACGGTAGTTGTGACTGTTAATGCAACGCTTGACGCACCAGCTGACTGAGAGGGCGAGTGTTGGATTCCGGACGGTGGCAGAAATTTTACTTTTTTACTAATGATGCGACATTGTTAACAGAACATGTTGAAAATTAAAACATCGATGTTCAAAATATATAAACTTAAAACCATCGATGTTTTTCAACATCGAAGTTCCAGACTAGACCAATCTCTAACATTAAATTCGTGTGCATTATGATTTAATTTGAATGTTTTCGTATTTATCAATTCGCTTAATACGAGTATGAGAAGAAGGAGTAGACGCTATGCCCACAGCGTATTTGTTGACCACATCTCAATGTACGAAATGAATACGAAGAAAGAGGAAATACAAAGGCATGGAGGCATCTCGGGCGAGATAATTTGGTCAATGAAGGTACTGCAAACAGCGTTCCTTCGGTTCCAACACATGAACTAACAGTGTTACCATTAGTTATTATTTCATATTTTAACTTTTACAATATTGTGATCAGGGAATTTTTCATTCAGAAACAAAACATCGGAAAAGGAAAAACAGATCACAAAACATCGATGTCAAAAAACACTGGCTTTAATACATCAATGTTTCTAGAAAAACATCGACGTTAAAAACATCGAGTTTAATTTATCGATGTTTAAAACATCGATTATAGATATGGGGATAATCAACCACAACAATAAAAATAAATAAAATATATTTATTTCATGCCCAAAGTAACTTTCGGGAACAATATTTTCCCACCCTCAGTGGGTCTTTCCCAAGCAACGTGGATCACACCTAAACCTATACAATAAAACAGGATATAATCCATAGATGAACCACTATGGTGGCCGGCATCTTGTAGAATGGTGGGAAGTGGAAGCCCACCAACCTCCTGTTTTATTATAAATGTTTAGGTGTGATCTACGTTACTTAGGCAAGACCCGCTGAGGATGGGAAAATATTGTTCCCGAAAGTTACTTCGGGCATGAAATAAATATGTTAAGCTGGTTATCTTTGCTTTTTCAGCTAAGAGGTTGTTTTCTTCCCTTTTTGGTCGATACATTCACGGGATGTGTTACCTCTAACATTGCCAATCAAAGCCCTCAGTACATGAATTCATTATGTAATGTATCATTCATTATTGTTATGATGAAGAGTGTACTGAAGCAACAGTGTATAATTCTATGGCATCTTTTAGAATGGTGGGAAGTGGAAGCCCACCAACCTCCTGTTTTATTATAAATGTTTAGGTGTGATCTACGTTGCTTAGGCAAGACCCACTGAGGATGGGAAAATATTGTTCCCGAAAGTTACTTCGGGCATGAAATAAATATATTTCATTTATTTTTATGGTTGAGGTTGATTATCCCCATGTCTATAATGGATTACCACAAGATCTCGGCTACCACTACGGAATTTAAAACATCGATGTTTCTACAAAAACATTGATGTTTTGAAAACATCGACATCGATGTCGCACCCCTATTTTGTACTAAAGACTAGCGTGTGTTTGGGTTTCGAATCAAACTAGGATCGACCTAGGATCGAACTCGCAGGTCAACTGCTCTAATCGTAGGTCCCATTGGTTATTTAGTTTCCCTGATCAGAGGTGAATGCCGAAGCAGCGCCCTTTACAACGATCACGAACTGTGCGTGATCTTCCCTTCCCATCATGTGCCGCACGCCATGGGGAAGTACCTTGACCCCTCGTAATCAGCATACGCCGCTGGGGAAGATGCTGCTACCGTATAGAAGGATTTTCCTAAGAATGAGCCAAAGTGACAACTAGTGCTGGCAACATAACTGAAGGTTCTGTGGTCGTTGTGCCCTTGAGCCCATTAGACTCCCTTTCTGCATTCGTTTGTGTGCAGTTGGCTAACTTGTACATGACTTCGATGCTTCCTTTTGTGATGTTCTCGTCCGACAAAATATAGTGCGCCACGAGAAGTAGTTGAAATTACAAAGTGCAGTGTTATGTGCTCTTCTGTAAAAACTATTTTTTCTATTAACATTACATTCAATTTACTTTTTGTGTAATAAATATTATGTTTATTTTAAATCCGAGTCTTGAATGCGAGATTCAAGCAATTTCAGTTAGTATATGGCTTAAGAATGGGATCACAGAATTTTGAAAACGTGCACAGAATTCACTTCTCTCCATAGCACGTCAAACACAGTTTTGTAACTGTTTTTGACATAAAATAAATAAATAAATAGATGTGCACTGGTGCACGTGTGACCCATTGTGCTGTAGTGTGGCAAACTGTGATTGACAGCTTTCTATTTACATTCTTGGCAGTTTTCTTTTACTGATTATGAGAGCATGGTAAGAGATTTTCCACATACATAATTAAATTTAAATATTTCGCTGACTCGCGTAAGTGCATATACCACAGCGAAACTCTTAAACTTCTGCATAGGGATGTATTCACAGGAGCCATGAACACTTTACCAAGTGGCTGATCAGCTGTCGCGGCGGAGGGATACTTTTGTAAATTACATGTGATGTTCACTTGTTTAGCGAAGTGTCACTTTGGCTCATTCTTAGAAAAATCCTTCTATACAAAGGTTTGAACATGGCTAACAAACATACAAATGAATGGCTTGGAGGAGAAAGAAGATAAGCCTCACTACCCACAGTTAGTGTCCCGCTAATCATCCTATCTTAATATCTCGATTTTAGTGAAACTGCTGCTTATCTTGTTGCTACGTATGTCCTTTCCACATTTATGAAGGTCTCGGGGCGGAAACAACAAGGTACAAACTTGGACCAAAATTGAGATATTAACATTGTGAATGGCGGAAGGCTTGCTGCAAGGCCTTTTGGGGGCCCTTGGGCCTAGGTTAATTTGGGCCGCCTACTGTTACTTTCACCGATCTTTCCCTCCCCAATTTCGAGAATAACTCCGTTATGACAATTTTTTACGTATAGTTTTTGCATACATCATTATAAAAAAAATTATTTATTTTTTTTCAAAAATTTAGTATTAAATAATATTTTTTAAGAACTGGCGGCGGCCCTTGAACATTGGGGGCCCTGGGATCGGGGTCCTCGGGCCCATGTGTTAACACGGCACTGGTTTGCTGTGGTTAGTGTGGATTATCTTCTTACTGCCCCAAACCCTTCAAACGTATATTATTGCCCCATAGGCGCGTCCTTCGGAAACGAGACAACAGTTACATGCATGGAAATATACTGGAAAGTAAGACACGTGCAGACAAAAGAACGATAACTATTATTCCTACTGAAAGATGTAACGCCAGCTTTTCTACGTAAGCGTAATCGTTTATCGGAGTGGGCACTAAAATTTATTTATAGTTTTTAGTGTCTAATTTATCAGACGTCTTAATTTCACGCCGCGAGAATATTATCTGAAAATGAACTGACGTAATGAGTACGTAGATATACGCAAGGGAGGGAAATGTTCCGTTGGAATGTGTAGCATGTGACGGAGCCCTGGGTGTTGCGTGACACCGCCGGCGCCAGTTTTATTGACAGACAGCGGTCGATCCACTCCGCACTGGTATTTTTAGATAGTTCCACTCCGATCCAGACGGATGATGTACACGGTGTCCTATAAAACACAAGAATGTATTTCGGGAACATCTGTCAATGGAGTTTAAAAGCGAACCTAACGAAGTTTTAACTTAGTACTATCTCGCAATCGAAAAAACCTGTGAGAAATGAATTAAGATTTTATGTCTAATTCACTTTTAATAAAATTCACGAAATATGTTAAGCTGGTTATCTTTGCTTTTTCAGCTAAAAGGTTGTTTTCTTCCCTTTTTGGTCGATACATTCACGGGATGTGTTACCTCAAACATTGCCAATCAAAGCCCTCAGTACATGATTTCATTATGTAATGTATTATTCATTATTGTTATGATGAACAGTGTACTGAAGCAACAGTGTATAATTTTTTGTGAATCCAAGTTTTTATAGTACAATTCCGAAAACCAATAGTTGGACTGATCACATTGCTTAAATATCGACTATTCTGATAAAACACACACACAAACACAATTTCCTGTTACGTTATTCGAAATGCACTCTTTAAATCTGAGGTAGTCAGATATCCATAAAGATAGAGAAAATAATCTTTTATATGCTCAGGGTCTTAAGACAAGGAATTTGTTTATTGAACTACTGTTACAAGTAAATCATATTTGTATCGTATTTCCTGAAATGGCATATTCTTTTTTAAATAATAATAATAATAATAATAATAATAATAATAATAATAATAATAATAATAATAATAATACGTCAATAAGTAACAGACTATTGCCAAAGTAGCAACACATTTTGAACATTTGGTAAGCTCTGGTGACATTTTTGAGCAGAAACATTTCTTCATTTCTGGAGTAAAATATACATAACCCAGAAGCAGCTCGTCACTTCAAACATTGGTGATTCAATAATGACAAGGGGGAGAGGCAACACATACATGTTGGGCAAGAAATACTTAAATACAGTCATTGTCTCACAACACGAAAGTTGAAGAGTTTTGGTAGTCATTTGAGAAAGATTTACGGTGCCCGGTTTGTCATTTAAAAAATTTACTTGCTTTAGGAGTGTAATTTACTTATCAGTATCGCGGGTTGCGTGATTTCTTCGAAACATTCCCATATTATCTAATCTTTCCACAAAAGCAGCAATTTTACGAAACATGGCGCGCCATTAACATACTCCGAAGGTTATTTACATACCCCAGAAAACGTCGTGCAATTCTTCTCTTTCGGTCGGAAGAAGCATTGTCAAGACTTCGTTTTAACACAAACTGTCGTTACTCATACTTTCAGTGCAGTTAAGAAGTTTTCAGAGGTTCTACAGATAATTCTTTTAAAATTTGATCATTTCTGATAAACCATGGAGTTTTTAAAACATTTCTTAAAAATTTATTTTGTAGTACTTCCAGTTTTTGAAGGTTGCTTTTGGCGGTACCT
Organism: Teleogryllus oceanicus; assembly: GCA_964035755.1. Taxonomy (NCBI): domain Eukaryota; kingdom Metazoa; phylum Arthropoda; class Insecta; order Orthoptera; family Gryllidae; genus Teleogryllus; species Teleogryllus oceanicus. The sequence continues at coordinate 171,302,478 of CAXIVR010000003.1, forward strand.
CCCCAAATTGGGCAGGCGTAGGTCAGTGAAGGTCCTATAATGTATTTAAATATTATTAAAGCTGAGTCTACTGATAATTTTGATTTTCAATGATGAATGGATACAATTTTTTTATTTTTATGTGTGTGATTAGCTACTGATGTTACGTGATTTTTTCAGGTTAATTTGGTATCTATTTGAGATCCAAGATATTTAACAGGGGTGTCATTTGGAAGCCATTTAACTGCATGGTTATTAATTATTAAGGGATAGGTAGGAAGAATCCGTTTTAAGAAGCAAATTTTAGCTTGAGATTTTTGGTGATTAATTTTTATTTGCCAATCATTGAACCACGAGAGGAGATTTTAGGTCATCTTGGAGATTGTCTCTACCTAAAGCCCGGTATTCACGGCACAGTTTTCGTGCAGATTCTCATACAGATTCTATACGGAAACTTCAAGATCCCAAACTAGACGTACAAAAGCCAAAAGCATACACGGTCTACATGTTTTCTGCACGAATCGCCACAGGCCGCCGCTAGGGCGTATAAAGAGAAACATCTGAATTGCGCCGTCCGAGTACTGTCAGTGGCGGTATTTCTGTGTGTGCGTTCTCGTTATGATCTTTATTTGGTATTAATTAACCATGACGAGCATAGAGAATAAAAATAGGAAGTCAAGAATTGGAAAAAAGGAAGTTTATCACAATATATCACTACACACAATCGCACTTTGTCACACCGAACCACAAAATCGCAATGGCCGATTCCCGTTAGTGAATCATTCTGCCGCTAGGGGCGCTTAAGTCAAACTTTAGGCTTTCTGCATGAAACATGATGAACATGTTCATATAGAAAACGTGCAGTCTGGACTGCACGTTTTCTGTACGTCCAATCTGCACCGTGTATAGCGGACTTAAAAGAAGATCACTATGAGTGGTAGATATTGCAGCGTCGCCAGCAGTGAAGCCAGAGGGAAGCCGCTCCCACGCACGGGGCGAAAGGGTGAAGGGCAGGGGCGACACGCGAGACGCGCGCGCAACCCGAGCCGGGGCGCGTCGCCCTTGGCGCCCACGAAGAAAGGGCGTGGGCGCGACGCTTCGCATCGCCCCGCACAGCGCGAGGAGTATCGCTGCTCCGACGGTGCCGCCCCCCTGGAGAGACGCGACACCCGGCAGCGAGAGGCTCCGGGGAAGACTTTGCGGGGCCTTCGCAACGAAGGAAAGATGCGATGTGTTCAGACTCCGAAGGAGAAGCTTTTGGCGGTCGTGGGTGGTGACGACAGGGATGGATTCTGGGAAGAATTTTTTTTAAAACTATTGTGTGAAGTGAAGCAAAAAATCACTGCAAATACATTTTTAGATTGATTGATTGATTGATTGTTCGTGTTTCCGGACGCGCCAACAGCTTCGGTCATTAGTCCCGTTAGTGCAGTGGATGTTTTTTTCTCGGGAGATGGCGGTGATTTTCCCCGTTGGATGGCGAGATCCGGCGCCGACCTACCGTCAGCTGGGGGGGGGGGCTAACCAGGACTCTCCCACCAGCGGGGCACCGCCCCAGTCGGGACAATCGCTAAGCCGACCGGTCTCCCAGAACGTGTGTGTGTGTGTAAGGAGAGAGGATGGGACAAGGGAGAGGAAGGACAGATCGCGCGCTGTCCGTGGCCCGTTTGGTAAGGTACTGCTCCGGCATTCGCCTGGCGTTGATCGGAGAAACCACGGAAAATTACCGATCAGAGCAGCCGGCCGCTAGAATTCTCCTCCAGACAGCGACTGAATTCGACCTAGCTGAAAAGCTAGGGTCGAAAATCCCGCCGCCGTCAGGACTCGAACCAGGACCTCCCGGTACATTTTTAGACAGACCCTATAAACCCGTAACTACTCTGGTGAAATTTACTTGCGCCTAAGCTCTGGTGGGGTCCTCAGGTGCCCCTGAAGGTATATTACTATTTATCTCAATGAAAAGTTGTTTCTTTTTCAAATTTTGTTCTTTGAATTAGTTTATAGTGTTTATAATAATAATAATAATAATAATAATAATAATAATAATAATAATAATAAGAAGAAGAAGAAGAAGAAGAAGAAGAAGAAAAACGTTGATTATCAGCAATTTTTACGCAATGAATTTATGTTATCTGGGCATAAATGTTCACAGCACTTTTCGCAAACTTCTTTCTGTCCGCATTTCTCGCACACATGTAGCATCTTGCTTTTCTGGTTGAATCTGACACAAAGAATGTTGAAAGTTAATACAATTACAAGATTTTACTGTACAACAAATCGTTAAGTCTTTATATACAAAAAACATGAATCGAGGGAATGAAAAAGAACTCACATTAACACTACGGTGGGGTATTCTGAGATTTTTTCTCCTCCAATTCCAAAAATAAACCTCAAATCACTTCGCACAACCAGTCGAAACAAATAACACAAAGCCACTGAAGAATACTGGCAACATGAGCGATATCTAGTGATTGGTTTCCGAATTATAATGACAGATACTTCGGCCTGGGGACTCCGGGACCCCACCAGGGTAGTAAAGGGTTAAAAGTGGTATATTTTAGGGAATGCTAAAAGTTTAATTTTTAGCACAAGTGCTGAAAGTGAGACGATTCTCAAAAGTAAAAAAACAAAACTGAATGCAATATAGAAAACAACACTTTTATCTGATCAGCTGCAACTGATCTTAATGTAACATGATACCCAATTACTATGTGGTTTGTATACTTGAACTGAAATAAAAGGAAAGCCAGTAAGGCTGTTTGAAAATAGTGTATGACTCACGTAGTAAAATTGAATTTATTTATCTCATAGGATTACGTACTCGGCCTATCGCAGAGGTTTTAAACCACCCAGTCTACAATCTACACACACTTTAGAGGCCAGCATGTTTGCAAAATCATCGCATTAGTTCGCAACAATTCCGTTCTTCAGCAATTCAAACCTCCACATCCACGATCATCATCCATTCCTCCCATAACGTCATTGGGGTCTGGAAATATAGGGATATGAGCTATCTCTGGTCTGATGCTTCCGCCCTCTCGAGATAGGGAATGCGACAGTGCTCAGCGGGGAGGATTTTATGATGCCCTCGCAACAGGTGAAAGCTACACTCCATTCGTAATACGGTGAATCATTTGAAAAGGATAAATATAGGCGAATAATTTGAGGGCGGTGGCAGTTCTTGGAATAGCTTTCAAACGACCGAGTGAAGTACCGCGGCCAACATGGACAGTGAAAATATTTCCACAATAGCTACCGACACTTACGGTCTTCAGATTTTCAAACCTCTTCATTCACGACCGTCGTGCATTCTTAGTCATCACTATAATTATATTCATAACATCACTGGGATCCGCAGCGACAGAAATCTGGGCCATCGCTGCTCTCTCGAGAGATACGGGATTCGACATTGCGGTGCTCCACAGGGACGATTTTGTGACGCCCTCGCGAAGACGAAAAGCTACGCTCCATTCGTAATACAGCGAATAATTTGGAAGGGATAAATAAAGGCGAATAAGTTTGAGGTCGGTGGCAGTTCTCGGACGGACTTTTAAAGGTCTCAGTGTAGTATAGCGGCAAAAATGTCTGCGATGACATTTATCATCAAAAGAACTGTTACAGTCACTTGATTTTCAAAACTCTTCCTTGATCGTCGACAACTTCTGCAGCACATAGTTTCTAAACTGCATTTCTTCTCCTACACTGTTTCTATGAGTCCTTCATCAACACATTTCTAGCTTTGACTGATTGAATTTTTTCCTCAGCTCTATCCACAATCCACCACCGTGACGATAGTCACCAAGGATACAGCAACTATTCGCACGTTAGCGCTTCTGACATCGTATGCCCAAAAAGCAGTGGGTAGATTCCGTTGCGGCAGGAGACTCCTTGCGGCACGCGGGTCGGGCCTTGGAGGGGGAGGGGGGTCGCGACGTGCGAAAGCTCAGGGCGAATTAGCGTGGGCTGCCACCGTGAAATATGGGCAGCCTAGGAGCGCAAGTGCCACGCAGGGGCTCGGCGCGGTGGCTCCCCGCGTCGTAAACAGCGCCCAAGGCCACAGGCGGCGCCGCGTCGACGACTCTTCCGCTGCTTCTTGTTTAATAATAATAATAATAATAATAATAATAATAATAATAATGATAATAATTATAATAATAATACGGACCGTACAGTACACCATAACAGACCGGATATAACACTCTGGAATAAAAATGAGAAGAAAGTATGGTTTGTAGACATGGCAGTTGTGGACACCAGCAATCTCGCTACAGCATATCATACGAAGATCCAGAAGTACAAAGAATTGGCACATGTCGTCAAGAAGCAATGGAACATCTCGGAAATCAAAACCGTTCCCGTGGTTCTTTCAGCAACGGGCGTCATCCCGAAGACTTTAAAGAATTCACTAGAAACGCTGAAAATAAATAAAAATGCTATAATCAATATCCAGAAATGTGTCATACTTTGTACGTGCACATTGGTCCGAAAATTCTTGGGAAGTAATGAGTGTGTTTAGTTGCTATTTTAATTACATTAGTATTTATGAATATTATAAATGTTAAATTTTTATTAGTCTATTACTGTTGATTTTTATTGTTGTCATGCTTTGATGTATTGTATCTGTATGACTAC